>LPNX010809541.1:114843-139206 GCA_001517045.1 Pseudotsuga menziesii | reverse complement strand
TAACATTTATACATTGTCAAATTGTTTTTCAAGTATTAAATCTTACAACTAAAATAGTTTATATCCATTTTCAAAAATAAAATAAAGTTAAAAGGCTATACACTTTGAATCAATAACTTAACATAATAGTTAATAATATTAAATGGGTGATTCTATATGATACTAAGCCGGAGGGATGGAGCACGGAGCAGATCGGCTCCTCTTTCGCGGCTAGGGTTCTAGCCGCCCTAATCACCGCCTTGCTTCTCAGAGCCGTGGATCGCTGGCTGCTGCCCTTCGCAGATCCGTGCTTGCTGGACCGCTTGCTGTTTCTACCTTAGTGTGGAGTCCTCTCAAGAAATGGGCTCTCATGCCCAGCTCGCTGCCTTCAAGGCCCTTGTTCAAGCTGCCGCTCCTTAGGCAGCTTCTCATCCTGCTTCCAAGTTCGTGAAAAAGATGGACGAGATCCCCTCTTTGGAGCTCTCTCCTTCGGATCCATGCCAGAAAGCTCTCATCCTCTCTAAGCAAGCCCTCATTGGTAAGTTCACAGGGTTATGGCCCAGCCCTAAGGCAGTGGAGATTTGGATCTCAGAACAATGGAACCCTCTCCTGCAAGGACATGTCTCTCTCTTTGCAGCTGGATGAGGGTTTTTTGTATTCCTGTTCTCAAATAAAGAAGAAAGAGACCTTGTCTTCCGTTCGGGCCCTTTTTTCATGGGCTCTAGAGGTCTGTTCTTAGCCCCATGGTCTCTGGGGTTTAATCCAGAAGCAGAGATCACTGTCGCTCCAGTCTGGGTAAGACTCCCTAACCTCCCTCTTCATCTTTGGGGGAAAAACACTCTGAATGACATTGGTAATAAGTTAGGTCGCTATATAGATTCTGCAGAACCAAAAGGGGGTTAGTACAGATGTGCCCGTATCTGCGTAGAGGTGAATCTAGAGAAAGGACTCCCAGAAGCCCTAAAGCTCACAATAGGAGAATGGAGCTACATTCAAGAATTGGATTACGAGCAAATTCCTTTCAAATGCAACTTCTGCCATGTTTACGGTCACTTTGCTAAAAGCTGCCCTAAGCTTGCAGAACCATAGAAACTAGCAAATCTCCCAGCTTCCAAAGATGCAGAGTTCCAGACGGTCTCTAATCGACGCCATCCTCCCCGGCGAAAGGAGCCACAAGTGTCTCGGCACAAGGTTTCTCCTTCTCCTTTTGCAGATACTCCACGGCTGGAAAACAAAAACAGCTTTGAAGTTCTCCAGGAAGATGAAGCACAAGAACCTGAAGTTGCAGTTGTCCCGGAACAGGGCATCCATGGTCCCTCTGGCTCCATGGGGGCAGCTGATCGAAAACCTGCTTCTCCAAGTTTTAGGAAAGACCTCAACCTTTTGGTTCATAAGACCCCAGTTCAGCCAGGGCTGGCTTCCTTTGCCCCTTTGTCAGAGGGAACTTCTGAATCTGAAGACCTTTCAGCTCCTTCTCCTCCCCTCACCAGAGGGCAAAAAACAAATAAAGAACGTAGAGAAAAGGAAGCAGCCTCAAATATCAGCTCGGGCTCTCAGAAGAAATTGGATCCTTTCATTAAGGGGCTTTCCTCTCAACCTATTTAATGTTTTGTTTTTGTATTCTTCTCTGCTCACAATTCGTGAGAGTCTATTCTTGCAAGCATTCTTTTTCTCGAAATAGCCTCAGAAAATTTTGGGATTCTCTTCTCAAAGAACTTATAAGAAGGCTGACTGTTCTTTTAGAGGGCATCAGTCTTCTTTTTCAGGATTCCTCTTTGTAAGCCGGGTTGGGCTACAACCATTTTTAATCAATCAAAATTTCTCAGTTTCTGTTAAAAAAAAATAATTAATTCTTACTAGAGTTGAAAGTTATAAACTTTGAATTAAAAGTTTAATGGAGTTGTAAATTATATTTAGTTGATATTGGAAATTTACAATATGATCACTAGTTAATAATATTATTTTATTTATAAATTTTAAAAATAAATTAAAATATTATTTAATTTGCTTTTAACTTTTATTTATTTATTTAAAATAATTAAAGAACTATTTTGATTAATAAAAAATTATAAAAACATATTATAACATATATTTTAAAATTACTATTTAATTTAATATTTAAAAAAAAAACTTTTTATCTTCTATATATTTTAATTGACCATAATTTTTTAATTAAATAATAATAATTAATTAAATCTACTTTTCCACATGAAATAATTCTTTCATAAAATTATTTATAACATAAAAATACATAAAAATATAATAAAAAAGCAAGTTTACATAAACCTTCGAACTAAAACTTCAACTTTGAGTTCTTGGGTTTAATAAGCTCGAGCCATAAATTGCTTTTTCATCTTCAATATATTTTTAATAAGTTATAATATATAATTTATGAGTCATAATTAATTTAATTAAATATATTTTTAACTAAAATAATTTTTTTCATAAAATTATTCATAACATAAAAAATTAAAATATAATAAAATCTAATTAATATTTAAATAAACCTTATACTAAAACTACATTTCGTTTGAATTAAACGGGATCCATAAACTTTAAGTTTTTTGGATTTTTTAAATGTATAAAGCATAATAAACTTGAACTACATTTCGTTGGCATTTAAAATTTTGGGTATTCTTTACATTGCTAGAAAATTGTAGATGACGAAGCCAGAATCAATTGAGAAATGCTATGGGAATTTATGAATCAGATTAAAATTTAGTTATTGAAAAAGGTAATGGGGATTTATGAATCAGATTAAGGTTTAGTTATTGATATGAGATTTAATGTTATTTGAAGAAAAAAATACAAAGTTAATTGAAATAACTTGAATTTTACTGCATGCATTTTAGGGGATTTAGATACTCTTCAGACATAGTTCTAACGGTTACTGAAAATTAAATCTTATATTAAAAATCATAATAATTAAAACAACCAATAATATTCCTTTGATTGAATTCAAAATGTATGTGAACAAAATGGGCTGCAGTATACAGTCAAAAGATAACATGAAATAAAAAGTTTCTAGTCAACATGGAACATGAACTGCTGTTATCTTCATGAATTGCTGTTATCTTTGGAAGAAACTAGTGTTCACATTTTAAAATTCAAATCCCAAATATGATAGACTCTTTGACTGGGCCAACCAACAACACATACAAATTTTGGAATGAAAACCATCTTAACAGTCAGTGCACATGTCTATCTCTAGTTTTATTTGAGAGTATAGCTCCACAACAACACCTTAGAACTTTGACAAAGCGAACTGGATGCGATCTAAGATTGAACCGGTGTTAAAGTTTCTCACTCAGGCGTTTTCAGGAATGCATTGCTTCGCCCTCTCAATGCTCAATAACTCTGCACTGACAATTAGGACTTGCATCTACCAATGGACGTTTGTAAAGGCATTTGTGGCACCATTCTCATGGCCAGGCACATGGAACACCTCATAACTCTCAAACTTTCCAAAAAACCACCACAATAAGGAACTGCCCTAACAACAAACCTTGAAATTGCATATTCATTCACTATTTTCATCCCACTAAGCTTCTAGTCTCGGCTTCTGCACCAGTTGCTTATGAACTTTGGGAAAAATAGATGGATATGCCATCACAACTAATTCTATGCAAATTGTCATTTTATTTATTTGCTTCCATCAATACCAGTCCAAATATAAGCATTTTAAACAATAATGAACCCACGGAATATAAGCATTTTAAACAGTAATGAACCCACATAATAAACGCTGGTGTTACCGTGTCTACCAGCAGAAAAGGAGAAAAATAGAAAAATACTAGTTTAGATAGAAGCAACAGACCTAGTAATCTGATGGAGGTTCAACCTTCACGACAACGCTTCGTCCTGCAAGTATTGTAAATGTAAATAGATTTGGGTTCAAGATTAACAGGGAGGACTAGTTCATTGTAAACCAACAACTTTAGTTGTGGCTTCTCAACTACAGGAATGCGCCCAGAAGGGGGGCATATTTTAGCACACTGTGATAGGAACCAGATTTTGAGTCTGCCACCATTCTATCGCAGACCGAATTAGATAGTAAACAATGTTTTTTACATTTTGCTTTGACAGATGCGTCGCTCATAGTAGATACAAAGCGGATCTTGAAAATTTGAAAATTAAAAAATGGGCGCGAAGGAACTTTACAGCTGTGCAGAAGAGAAGGGACACAGTCCTGGTTTGATTGACGCATTACCTTCATACAATGGTAGTGGTAATTTCTTGATGTCTTGTACTTCTCGATGCCAGTCTACGAAATCCGTAAACGAAAAACGAAGGAATAGACGACCACTGAGAAAAACAAAGTCTCGGCGGAGGGGGCTATCCATCTCCATGGATTGGATGCATGCCATGGCTTAACGAGGATGAGCTTACATGCTCAATAAGCTAGGTGCTTGAGGATGTCCTCCATCTACCATCGCATCTACCATCTCACCCTCCTCAACTCTGCCTGCATTGCTCTCCACGAGCTCCAGCTCTGTAAACTGATCTGAATGCTCAACCTTGGCACCTTACCTTTGATTATTCAGTGGAAGCAGCACCAAAACAAGCAGAGGCAAGGGTGACAACACCAATTGCAAAGCTAATTGTATCATCCGTTGAGGAATTTGTGGCACGAACTACAGGATAGGAGGTAGCGACTGGTGCTTCAGTAGCGTCATTTGGAGCAGTTATTACCCCAAACCAGAATAGAAAGAAGCAGGGGAAGCAACGGTAGCAGGGATGAGAGGAGATCCATTCAACGTCTACAACTATCACCTCACGATTTATTCCAGGTAATTCCCCTCTATACAATATATCAATAACCTGCCAATATTTCAAACACAATTCCTTGTTTGCCCGATTCAAGTTTTATTGGCTTATGATTATGAAGAAACCGTCAACATTGCAAACACAAACCTCATTTGTCTGATCCAAGTCTGATTTCAGAATGAAGATTGACGCATTTATGTTTTGTGGCATTGCCATGTGCTTGTCTCCACCTTATTTCTAACAACCAATTTATTCCATCTTTATCCGCAATTAGTGCATACATCTGCTCTGCCCTTTCCTGCCTTTGCAGTCCCATGCCACTTGGAAAGCCAAGCTAAAACGACATCGTTCTTCAAATGCTGATTTCGGCATTTCGAACCTAGGCCAGTCGAATCTTGTGCGTTTACACCTTATAATAGGTTTTAACAATGCCACATTAAAAAAGCTCTAAAGAAAGCCAATGTTAGAGAAATCTCAAGCCTTTGTCACACTTAAGGCAGGCTTCCGAAGAACATATGTGACTAACAAACAAAGAGTTATAGCTTTGTATTTCCCAAGTTCCGATTGATTTGCGAAATATCCTCAAAATGGGATTGGGATAAAGATGAACTGCAAATTATCATATCAACTTGATCATAGAAACATAAGGATGCGATTATGAGATGAATTGCAAGTTATAACATCAACTTGATCGTATAAACAAAAGTTTATTCTATGATATTGAAATTCAAAGTTATATACATTTTGATTATGAGAAAGGATTGTTCTAATAAATAGATAGATATATGTAAAGATATATATTTATGTCATTGCATTGCATTTAGGAATATATATATGCATCCATAGGTTCAAACCTACTCTTTACATTTTTGTTATTTAGGTACCATATGCCTCTTATTTAGATGTCTATTCAATTGAAAAGAATAACATAATGCGCTGTTATTGTGGCATGTCACTGCAGAATGTAGGTCGGAATACATTTATAATAAGTGTGCAATTCAATGCCCAAATAGTCTTGATTTATACCTGTTAGGGAAACCTGATTGCTGGTGTATGCACAGAGAATGAAGAACAATAAATAGTCTATGTTTAATGTCACCATGAAATAAACGACATAATCACTGCATGAGCACTCCGAGGAATCAAATTAAAATCAAATACTTTGTACATTTTATTTCACTATAGGTAAAGAGGAATTTAGGACACAATATAACTTGTGTAGTCACCGACTCACCGCTGATACTATGAACAAATTTGCTTCACAACCATGGACAGCAATGATACTGCTATTGTTGCTTCCTTTGCTTCTGGAACTAAATTAATAATAATCTATTTGTCTCTAATTTGGTCAACTTGATGCAGCTTAGATAAAGTCATAGCCTAAATGAGGGCACCTTGGTTCGTAGTATGACGTACGGGGAAATTCCAGAAAAGCTGTGTCATTCTCCAAGTTTCCCGGTGGCCCTGGGTACTTTGTCCCAACAAAGTTAAGGAAGCCTTGAAACTGTTTTCTACGATGGATCCCAGTTTGGGCACCATTGATTGCAAAGTGAAATGCGAAACTTTCTCTTCTAGAATGGCAGAGTGTCTTGGTCAATTAATTTAGGCATCCAATGTAAATTCACCAATCCCCATTGTTCCTGCTTTGAAAAACATAATTTGGGAATGCAGTATCCCGTTAATATGGCATGAATTATGCGTTGTATCCTACCTGAAGTTATTTTTGGTAGTTTCATTTTTTTTTATTGGTTATACAAAAAGTTCAGACCTATCATCCAAAATGGCATTTTTGTAAAAATATCAATTGTTATTCATAATAATAAGATTTAAATATGAATTCTATGATTTAATAATAGAAAAGTTGTATAAAAATATTATAGTAGGTCTACATTATCATTTTATTTTATGTTTTATATAAGAACTTCAACTTCATAAATGTATCATAATTCATAGTTCATTATTTGAAAACAAAAACAAATATAATTAGCCTTTTGTTGCTTTTTCTACAATTTTTATTATCAAAAAATTAAATTTTAGTTTGTATATGAATTTAACCATTTCAACTTGAAATTTCTTTTCAACAATCTGAAATATCCAAAATAAATTTTAGTTTGTATATGAATTTAGCCTTTTTACGGGTATCAATCGAGATACAGGCATATCAGGCAGAGAAATACAATATGAAGCCACGCATCAAGAGAAGTTTCTTTTTAACAATCCGGAATATCCAAAAGGTTTTGGCCTTTAATTTTAAATTGAAAAAAAAACATCCCATGTGAAGGCCATTTTTTTAGGATTACAGTGTTAATTATTCTTCTTCGATTACTTGAAAGTGTAGCACCAATAAAACACATGTTTCCTTATTCCCATACGATTGGGGAATTTTCATTTCCTCCAAAGGCTTAAAAAGTCTATGTAAAACATATGCAATGTTTTGCCCACCAATGGAGCCCATGCGAAGGCCATTACATGACGTAGGGTTTACAGTGTAAATTATTTTTCTTCCGTTATAAGTATATCAACAAGCAAACACATGTTATCATATTCTCCTGACCAGATGTACTCCCATAGGTTGGGGGCTTCATATCCTCTAAAGACTTTAAGATAGTCTATGTGAATCCTGTTTACTCTTTTCTTTACGAATGCATCTGTAAAGGCTGTAGTGGCCTTTTGGACTATTTGATGTCATATTTTAATGTAATAATAGCTAGAATTATGAAAATTTAAATTTTTTTTTATCTCATTATATTGGCAGGTTTTGGGTCTATTTAAAACTTTGGAGTACGACTAAACTTTGTTTAGCACATATTTGAGATGGTATGCACTTATCTTCAAATAAACAAGTTTCTCACAATGCAAATGCCCAAAATGCTAAAAAAGACAAAGCTTTGAATGGACTAGTCATGGTATTTCCACACCATATTCCGACTCCTGAGTGATTCCTCCACATTTTCCCTTTAGTGTGCATTCTTCAATCCTATTTGAGCTTCAAGTTCTTCCCACACTTGAAGAATATAAGGGCATTTAAGAAACATATGAGATAGATTTTCCATATTCATTTTGGAGATAAGGCTTCTTGAGGCCCATTCCAACCACTTCTTTGCATATAATCCCATGTTATGAATTTGTTGTTAAGAGCAAGCCGTTTATTACTATTTGCTTTGTATTGTTCGTTAGTATTTCACTGCCAATTTACAGAGCATGAGAAAGATATTTTGCTATCGAAATTTTTTTTTTGAGAGATGTCATTAATTATTTGGCTAAAATACTTAGTTTAATTCGATTGGATTTAGAAAAGAGAACCACTATTAACATTTTCGTTTGCTTTGTACTTGATGTTTATAGGTTAGTAATTAATCCATGTTTCAAAATCATGGGACCTACTAAAGTTAAGAGGCAAAGTTCCATAAGTTCCATAAGTTCAATCATGGTTGTTAAGATTGGTGTTTGAGAGTGAAGTTCAATCATGGTTGTCAAGATTGGTGTTTGAGAGTGAAGTTTCATATTCATCCAAAGTTGTTTCAAAGGTCCCCCAAATTATACATAAAATAACATCATTTGGGAATAAAAACGAAAAGGTCCCTCAAATTATAGCATGTTGGCATCTAGTAACAAAATCTAGTATGCACTCACCATCATCTCCATACTGTCATAACAACTTTTGCAATGAAGCTCTCCCTGATTATGACCCTTATATATTCCATTTGATTAGATTGGAGATAAGGGTTTCCCTTTTCTATTGGTTGGAATCTATCTTTGGTCGAGAGGAACCCATCCAAATACATAATTTTTTCATTACAAAAAATTGGGTAATTTATGTGGCGAGGGCTCGCCCACCTTATGCTCCTAATGTTCTTCTATCATAAGTTCCTCTAGTTGTGACAGAAACTAGTGTATTTTCTAAGGAATCCTTTGTGTTATGCATTTTCTTGTCACTAATTTAGATCCACTCCTAGAGATGCCAATCCATTGGCATCTTAACTCCCCAACCTATGGATATGGTGATTAAATTTTTAGAAGAATGACAATGATTAGGATATTTGTTTAAGAAGGGGATCTAGATGGAAGTTAGATGATAAGCATAATCGTTTCTTATATGATGACAACAATTTGTGCTCTACATTTTAACCATTGTGGTCTTCATAGTGTGACAACAACTCCTGCAATGAATCTCTCGTTCATTATGTTCTTTAATGTTTTTCATTTTATTACAATCGTGATTATCATTCTCTATTTGTACCGATGAGAGTGTAGATGGCCCTCCCTTTCCATCCTGATGTTATTATTAATAAGTTTCTTTGGATTTGAAGAAATTAGTTAATTTTTTTTCGGAATCACTTTGTGCCATACCCTTTCTTGTCATAATATAGATATACTCATAGATTTTCCAATCCATGGTCTGCTTCATTCTCCAATCATGGATATGCCAAGTCCATAGACCAACAATCTAGACTTTGATCCATATTATGTCTCATTCACCCAAGCACTTCATTAATTGGGAAAATGCTTGTTTAATACATTTAAACTCTGGGACTTACACTCTCTATCAATCTCTACACAATTCAGGGAATGGCATTCAACAAACAAATTGGAAGAAGGCATGGGATTCTTTCTGCATTCTAAAAATCAATGCATTCTTTTGGATCCTATCTAAAGATAAGCTTCAATTCGTGGCTTCATGTCATAAACTGATATCTATATTGTTACCGATATATTGAAGCAATTTTATAAGGGAAAAATACGGTAAATCATGTAATCGATATTATAAAATTTTCAATATTGTTACCATGTAACGGATAGCAATTTTCAATTTAACAAAAACCACTCATAATATCTTCATGCAAGTGCAAATTTGCTCCCCTCCCTAAACAATTACTATTTTGGGGGACATTAACAACTTAGAGTTGGTACACTGAGTGTATTTGTTTATTTTTTTATATTAATTTTAGATATTATACTTATTTTTAAATCTTATATATATATATAAACTGTGTACATTTCAAATAATTGAAATTAGAAACAAAATTATTGATTTTTTTTAATGTTTTAATATTATTAGCAAAGCAAGTGAAAGCCCATAGGTACAACTAAGCCACTTAGTTTTGTGGAGATGGTTGGTTGTTAAACAAAGAGTAAAAATTAAACTGATTACTAAATAAACATTAAATTGATTAATATAAATATAAAACAAATATTATTTAATAATTAAAAAAACCATTATTGCTACATTTTCTTTAACTACCACTTAAATGTCAGTCCAGGTCTATAGACAAAGAAGGAACATATGATTTTATTTTTATGAACATCATAAATCTAGTTTTTTTTATCGTTTAGATTGGTGGTCAGTTAGTACACTTGTTACACTCAAGTTAATCTTGTTGATTCGCTAAGAAAAAACTCATAATATAAGATAATATATAAGCACCTAATATCAACTTAACAATGATACATAGCTCAAATTTTTATATTGGAGCAAAATAATCATGCATTTGATATGATAAAACTTGTTCAATTGATTTTTAATAAGCTTTTTATATTCTCGTTTGCCCAAAGGTATGGTATGAAATTTTTAATATATCTCAGTAAGTAGGAAGGCATACATCTCAGAAGAAAATGCTCCATTGAAATATTGAAATGGAAAATGGCCACCCTAGGCTCCCTGCATAATGTTGCTGCTTTGGCTGTTTGAAGCTCATTGCAGACACCAGAAAGCTACTACAAAGATGAAGCTGAGGAAAGTTTAAATAGCCAAGAGGCTGATGCTTCCCATCCTCAGGCCCACAAAGACCAAGCCCACGAGCACTAGTTCCTTGGGTAGACAAGATTGCAGAATGTGTTCTTGGTTAATTAGTGTTGTGAATCGATTTAATCTTGGTGTCTCCATTTTGTATTCCTTAATTAAACATAGCATGCTTTTCGCTTATTGCTTTGGATAAGTTAAAGGAAACCCAGTCCTTTGGAACTTTGGGGGAAGGGAGAAATAATAAAAGCCAACAAAACTAGCAATTTCTTGTATGGAAAACTTTGCTGCCTTCACCAGCTCAGTTATTCAATGCACAAGGAAAAGCTTACTATGGACACTTCATTGTTTCAAACATATCGATACCTCTTATAGTTTGTACTGTAGCTTATGCTAATTCATCGTTTTAAATCATAATTAGTAGGATACACTTAATGGTTGTGTAAGTGGTGTAGCTAGAGACCAGATTCTTGATATTATCAAAAATAAAATATGCAGATTCTTGATATTATAAAAAATAAAAACTGCATTTAACTTTAAAGTTAGATATATTAAAAAAAATTATATATATTTTAAGAAAAATAAATTGTTGCTTTGTAAGATATAATAAAATTAGCTTGTAAAGTTAAACATATATTTTTAAGAAATGATATATATTTAAAAAAAATTAATTATCTAATTCAGATTAAGTTATTATAAACAATTTATCCATGGAATTCTATCAAAGTCATTTAATGGTCCAAATACATCATATATCAAACATAACAACTTATTCATGGAATTTGATCAAAGTCATTTATTGGTCCAAATACATCATATAACAAACATTGACCTTAAAATTCCAATAAACTCCTAATAACCACCACAACAAAGCTTAGGATATGGGGCACACATATAGCCCCCATATCCTGCCACTAGAAAGTGAGCCCTTATCGGGGGCAACGCCCCTGCCTCCCTTCCCGCTGTCATTCTATTTCTTTTCCTGGCCTAGGCCCACGTCCTGTTTGTTCTTGTCTCGCCGCCGCAGTCATCTGCCACCCTCGAGCGACCAAGTCATTTAATGGAGGTATTAACGTCCTCCATCTACCATCTCGTCCTCCTCAACTCCGCTTGCATTGCTCTCCACAAGCTCGAGCTCTATAAATTGATCTGAATGCTCAACCTTGACACCTTACCTTTACCTTTGATTATTCAGTGGAAGCAACTCCAAAACAAGCAGAGGCAAGGGTGGAAACACCAATTGCAAAGCTAATTGTATCATCCATTGAAGAATAACCAAAATAAAAAGAAGCAGGGGAAGCAACAGTTGCAGGGACGAGAGGAGATCCATTCAACGTCTACAACTATCACCTCATGATTTATTCTAGGTAATTCCCCTCTATACAATCTATCAATAACCTGCCAATATTTCAAACACAATCCTCGTTTTCTCGATTCAAGTTTTATTGGCTTATCAGTCTGAATAAACCCTCAACATTGCAAACACAAACCTCATTTGTGTGATCCAAGTATGATTTCAGAATGAAGATTGACACATTTCTATTGTGTGGCATTACCATGTGCTTGTCTCCACCTTATTTCTAACATAAATCTTTATTTGCAATTAGTGCATACATCTATTTCGCCCTTTTCCGCCTTTGTAGTCCCATGCCACCTAGAAAGCCAAGCGAAAACGACAATATTCTTAAATGCTGATTTCGACATTTCGAACCTAGGCCAGTCAAATTTTGTGCATTTACACCTTATAATAGGTTTTAACAATGTCACATTAAAAAAGCTCTAAACAAAGCCAATGCTAGAGAAAATCCAATGTTAGAGAAATCTCAAGCCTTTGTCACACTTAAAGGCAGGCTTCCCAAGAAAATATGTGACTAATAAACAGAGAGTTATAGCTCTGTATTTCCTAGGTTCAAAATAAAAAATATTGTCCACCAACTTCAATTGATTTGTGAAATATCCTCAAAATGGGATTAAGATGAACTGCAAATGATCATATCAACTTGATCATAGAAACATAACGGTGCATCCATGGAGCTAGGTTACCCTTTTTGGCAAGGCGCTTTCAGAAAAAAAAACAAAATCGTACCTCGATCGAGCAATTTTTAAACCCTCGATTGAGGTCATAACACCTCGATCGAGGGCTTAACAAAACCTCGATCTAGGTTTTAAGAATACTTCAATCTAGGTTTTAAGACCTTGATCTAGGTTTAAAAAAAACCTCAATCTAGGTTTTCAGACCTCGATCTAGGTTTTAAAAAAAACTCGATCTAGGTTTTAAGACCTCGATCTAGGTTTTAAGAAAACCTTGATCGAGATTTTTAAGGCCGCGATCAAGGTCCTTGTGCAAAAATATTTATAAAAAGAGGTTTAAACGGTAGCTCGATCGAGGGTTTAATAAAACCTCGATCGAGCTTATTTAAAAACCTCGATCGAGGGCCTGAAAAATAGAGAATTAGCCCTCTTACAGGAAACAAAATGTTTCTTTGTGTCTTCTAGGGGTGTAAACCCTGCCATTCATGGCACACAACTGAGCGAAGTTCATACCGATAGATTCGTCACCGAATCCTCTATCCATTGAGATATCATGCATGCGTTTTGGCATTCATATGTTTTTTTTTTAATTCGTTCTAAAACTTACACTTAGAAAACCAGACAACAACTTCAAAGCAACTCAAAGAAAAATCCGCAGGGTAAAATATACACATCCAAAAATTTCTTAAAAATGGGCAGCCCACACATCGACGTGTCCTCTTCAAAAGGGTATCTTTGGTTTTTCAATTTTGAAAATAGTGAAAAAAAGCTGGGATGGACACACATGTGTATAAAATGATGCTGAAATCAGATGTAGTCACTTTCGAAAAATAATAAATAATTGTATATTGTGAAATGAATTAACAAAAAAATATGCAGACCACAGTACATTTTGTGTAGATCATGCTCATATATTTTTTAATTTGTTTTAATTAATGTAAGATTGAATTATTGGGGATGGACACGAGCCACTTATTAACTTCTTCAAATTTTTAAGGTCACATAGTTCATTAAATGAAAAATTTCACACATTAAATGACATCGGAATATTTTAAAAAAAATATCATTGGGAAGCCAACATAATATTCTACAATTTGTTTTTTACTGCAAGTCGAAATTCACATGGCATATATGTGTTTCGAGGGATTTTATCTAGCACATGAGTAAAAAATCAGGTTTTCATCGCCAAATTTGGGCAAAAAGTGTTACCCACCTTCATGGAATCACCCATAAGGATGAGATTATGAGATGAATTGAAAGTTATAACATCAACTTAATTACATACAATTGTCGCATTTCTGATGGACAAATTAGTATCTCCAATGAGGTTGCCATACAACCAACGACAAAGATGTCAGATCTTTTCTAGTTTTTTGTCGACACGTTCGTCCCATTTCCAACTATTAGTCCTTTGTTCTTTGACTCTACTGGTGAAAATTGAGGTCAATTATCCGACCACATGGTGGGATTATATTGTAGGTTAATTGACCAATATTTCGTTTCATTTCCAACGAAGGTGCTAGAGATATAAGTCGGTTAATCAACGAGAGGGATGTCGCTTAATCGACCGAATGAATGTCGGAGATTCGACGGATTGCCGTTAAATTTACCTGTCGTACATTCGACTAATTGTTGTCGTATTTATGACGTATTGTTCGGGTCGTCGGATATCCGACTCAAGACAACTGAAGTTTAAAAATAGTCCACCTTGTCGAATGTCAGACAGAGTCTTGTTGAAATTCAGACAAATATGTCATCGGATGTTGGGTTCAAATTTACTTGTGATAGATTTGAGTTTGAAAAAAACATTTAATAACATATACAACATGGAAATTATTTTTACAATTGAATGACATGTAATGCTTATTTGCACAAATCAAAACTAATGCCATTGAAAGTTATATCCTTTTAAAAAAAATTGTCATATTTATTTGAAAGTCTTAAGGAAAAATTGAACAAAAGCCAATACATATATATTTGAAATAAGAACATATTTGAATTGCATATCTTCAAGTTCATACATTAGTATAAGAAATTTGGAATATAATTCAAATTTATACATGAATATGACAAATTATGAGTACAATTTTTGGATTGTTTCTGGGTTTAGATGTTAGCTTTGAAACACAAGTGTTTTTATTTTTTATTTCTTTAAAACCATTTTCAATAGGTAAGGAAGCATCCCCAAATAATCTTGACAACTTAGATATCCGTAGGTTGTAGAGTCTTAGCTCCAAGTGATAAACATTTCTTAAAAAAAATACATATTTATGAAGAAATCATACACTACATAAATAATATTATAAATTCATATTCGTTTAAATATCTAATTAATTAATTTTTTCAAATAAAAACCATTAACTAATGCTAAATAACAACAAATGCTCGACTAACTTTGTAAAACATTGCGATACCAAATTAATTAATTTTTTGAAATGGAAATCGTTAACTAATGCTAAATAAAAACAAGAGCCACGAGGTGGCAATGTCCCCGACATTGCATGCATTCGTGATAGTTAATGGTTTGCAATTGCCTATGCAAAAAATTAAAACTCAATAAAAAATAGATAAAATTTTGTTATAGCCTACTTAAAAACTCAATAAAAATAGAATAAATGTTGTTATAGCCTACTTAGGCATCCTTTGAAGATGGTAGAGATTTGACTACTTAGAAGACTCTAGACTCAAGTTCTATTTCAATGGATCCAAAGCGAGGATGAGCTTTACCAGCTTTGCGAGAACGACTACTACATCTCAAATAGGTCCTGAAGGACATAAAGACAAGCCTAAATACAGAGTGGGGATGAACCATTTTTTATTAGCTAGATGATAAATTATTGATGCTTGTTGGGTGGTCAAGTTAATTCCATAGTTAATTCATATACTATCTTTCTGGGTAAAATTTTTGTTCAGTATAGGAAGTGCCATATTCAAAATATGACATTTTCCACTCCATAGGTCCATTAAAAGTTTTAGATCACCTAGAAATTATAAATAAAATATATATAATATTAAATTGTCCCAAATATAAAAAATAAAATAAACACACTTAATGTACATAAAAATTTAGATAATTTAAATAATATATTAAGTTTAATATCAAAATAAAGCTACAATTTTTTTAAAATTTAGCATAAAATCAAGACAATAAATATATTTAAAAAAATAATAATAAACCTTATTAAAATTTCCAACTCACTTAACTAAATAATATTTTTTATTTTTATTTTTTATAATGTTATATATAACTCTCATTAACTTTATAAATGGATAGGCAAAATCTCTTCACCCTTAACATTCACAATACTTTTTAACACTCATTTTCACTAACATTGCAAACATTTAAATTGATCCTTCAAGGCTATAACTACATTTCCTTTTTTAAGGTAGTAATTAATTTGAAAATATTAATTAATTTTATGTTTTGTCTTTTAACAAGGCATTAATTGTGCTAGTAGATATGCTTGTCCACTTCAGGCCAAAAAGAAGAAAACAAATGAATTGTCCAATGAATCAAAAGATATTCTATCGCAATGCATCTTGACCAAATATTCAATTGAGTGAATTCATTTCTTTCTTTAATTCCCCTCGGGCCACGAGGCAAGGCCAGGTATGGAATTATTGTGGTTATTTTAGGCGAGGAGGGACAATTTGCTCTTCCTTCAATACAACCAGCCGTTAAACTATCTACATAATAATTTATTTGTTCTAAAAGGCTGATCAACGATCTTGACAACAGGTGGCAGACCGCATGGACGACCAGCGATGGCAAGTGGAGTATGCAGCGATCATTGCCTTTACCCGTTACATAATAATTTATTTGTTCTAAAACACTGATCAGGGATCTTCACAACAGGTGGTAGACCGCATGGACGACTGGTGGATCTTCACAACATATGGAAGACCGCATGGACGACCGACGATAGCAAGTGGAGTATGCTGTGGTCACTGCCTTTACCTGTCACTGGTATATATTAATCGAGACATGGTGGGCGATGTCACAACCCCAATTTTTCGTAAAAATTTAAAATTTTCGAGTTGATAATAAATGTTATAACCTGCGGTTCTACTAACAGCTAACAGTTAGCCTAAGATCAATTAAGTAAGTGGTTTCTTAACAATTTATTTTTTGTAGCAGGATAAAATCTTTTTGTGTGTTATTTGCTTCAGTATACTGATTAGCTCTTTTATGTCAGTAGGTGGAATCTACTTTTAGATCTGGGGCTTACTTAGCATTCGTGCTAACGTAGATGAATACTGTTTCTTACAGGTTTTTACAGGTATGATCAATCGAGTATATATTTTTAAAGATTTATTAGTGTCAGCAGTATTTTGTTTGTAGATTTAAAAGCTTAGTACAATAAGCTGCTAAACACTCGACAGCTCCTGTAAGGTAAAATCATTTGATTTTCATCAATTGTTCAAATAAACAAGCTTGGAAAAAGTGTAATGACAGTACAGCATAATTGTGACGTTATCACTAGACTCTCAAATATGTGTATTTCTTCTTTAGTCTAAGTGGTTAGTAATACTCATAAACATTGTTTTACTTGACAATATTTTGCAATATTATCTTGTCTTGCTTGTATAATCATTGGCCCTTAACTTATTTCTATAGGGTACTCATATCCTATTATCTTATAAACAGTAAGAACTTTTGAATGTAGAAACTATGACCATTATACTCTTCTACAAGAACTTAAGGCTACCCATACTTTGTTCCCAAGTATAACTCTGAGTTCTATTTACTTTTGAAAAATGTAATAGGATCGTCCTTATTCCTATCATCAGTTTTATCTCTGTAATTATCTTACTGTCCACTATACACTTTGTATGAACATAAAGCCAAGTTGGAAATACTCCCAAGTATTAACAAAGTATTGTCGCATAAACTATATGACATAATTTTGTGATAATACTTTTATCTTTAAAATTTGTACTACTTCATAGTTTCGATGCTATGGGAGTTATCAGTTCATTTATAATTCTTTGTTATGCATAATTGACTTGTTTGATGAGCCATCCATCTACAAAAGTTTGTTACTGTCACATATTCAATTCTAGCCTTAACTTCTTGGCATTATTATTATAAGATACTATCTATAAATGTTAGACTTAGAATATTCTTAAAGTAAAAAGGGTTTACTATACCCAAGCTATAAAAATGAGTGGTATATCAAAGGTTAACTTACCAAGCACTCAAATCCCAACCTTCATCGAGTTCAAGTTTGCAAGGAACAACTCAAGGGTCTTAATGCTTTGTTACTAGAGTCACCCCAGTCTTGTAATAGTTAATATACACTCTAGTAAAACTATACTAAGACTCAAGTATGTCCTAATCTAAAAACATAACATATATCATATGCTATCTAACTTATTAAAACCAAGTTGGAAAATAGTTATGCCATCGCTTAACTCGTTATGATAATGTTTAATATAAAACAATATATGTTGTTGTAGCGAGGGTTTGGCTTATTCCACGTCGGGTTTATGTTTATGGTTATATGTGACACCTTGCTTGGTCAACATAAACTCCTCCACGATAATAATTTGGTGATTGGGTTCATATAATACATAATGAAAATGATTAGAGGTTGGATCCAAATTATTGGGCTGTTGATATAGTTTTACCCCGCACTGTAAAATCAAACAAATAATATATTTCTTCCGTGCAGGAACTATGGATCACGACCCTTGTTGTTGAATAAATTTAAGGCTACGTGGAGGAATCCTGTCCATGTGTAGAGAGTATAAAACAATCTGGAAACCTAACCTAAAGCATTGTTGTTCCGCAGTTTACGCTGCTCCAAGGTTGCTTGGGCTCGTCTTCCATGGCCGTCGTCGTTCTCCTGGTTACCCTCGCATTATACCTTGACTCTGTGCCGCCTCCGTCTTCCATTGCGTGGTTTTGATTGCTAGTTCTTTCTCTATCAATCATGGAGTTGTTCTTCTTGCTGTTTGCATTTCGCTGCTTGTGAAACCTTCTCTCCAAGGTCTGTGTAGTTTGGTGAATCTTCAGTTTTCTTCTCGGCTCTTCGTAGCTTGCTACTGTGTGAGGTTTTGGCAGTTGATGGGTTCTCCACTGTGCCGTTTGTAGGTGACAGTGCTCGCAAAATGGCTCACCATATTCCCCGTGACAAGTAAAGATTACATAAACCTTTCTTTTGTACGCAACAAGTTTCGATTAAGAAAAAATACTTTCAAGCTTTCTACATGTAAGATGATTTGCTGACAAGGGTTTACACTTGCTGCAGGTGTTCGTTGAAGTGCATCTCATACAGGGATAAGAAGACTACCCTTGCAACAATCGTGGCTCGTGGCTCTACTTTGGATAAGCCCCGTGGTTTGAAGGATGGGTTTTCTCCTTAAATGCAATTGGGGTGGTCGTTGGACTCACCCAGGGTTTGAATACCCTTTCTCGTCTTGCTACGAGTTATATTGTGTTTTTTTTAAACTATTACAAATTATTATAAACATGTTTTTAAAATCAAACCCTTGATAAGGTGGATGCGCTTTGTGAGTGTAGTGTTTTTGGTTGAAGCTTGGCTTCACAGTCAGTTTTGAATGTGTACTTGCTAAGATAGCTTCGCTGCAACTTGTTTTTGATTGCTAGCCATTGAGCTGTACTCTGTAAAATTTAGAGTTTATACCCTTTTTGAAAGTTAATGAAGTTAAACTCTATTTGAGTATTTATCAAGTTTTTATATATTAAATTTTGAAAGCTGTACTCACAGCCGTGATGTAAATCTTGAGTATTTGATGAAAATCGCAGGTTAGGGTTTAACCTGTAAAACCCTTGTTTGGTTTATTTTACTCTTATGTTAATAATTATGTTGTTTCTCTATTTAGTCTATTTGTCCTTTAAGGACTGAGAATGGATTATTTAATTATCTACGATGATTACAAAGTTAACACAAGAAAATATTATTATGTCGGTATTGGTAATGTATTAGTTTTGAGAGTTTGAATCCCAGTAATTAGATATATGTTGTTATTAATAGACTCTGTTTCTTTTATAAAGGCAATTGCACCTATTAGACCATAATTTGAAAAGAAATTAACCTAAGTATGACCTAGGTTACTACAGTACTCAGAATTATTTATAATTTATATTTCAATATTTATCATTTATGCTCAATTCATGAGCTAGGGTTTTACTCCCTTTTATTTTAAATAGGATAATGTTTCCTATGTTATTACCTTGTAATTTTTATTACTGTATTTATAAATTATTAACCTATAGTTGTCTCTGTTTAAGAATAATAATAATATTATTTACATTTATAATACTACTATTTAAGTAGTACATACATTCTTAAGTTTTTGTTAAATTTTGTTTATATAGTGGTTATGACTGAAAGCAATCTGTAATAATTACGTTAGTTTTATTTAATTTGTATCTGTGGATTACTTAGAATACAAAGTTAAAGAACATCCATACTTATCAGTATTCTTTATATTTACATAGTCCTACAAAAGTATAATATAGTTTACAGTATTTACTTAAAACCCTAAGTTACTTCTCTCCTTTAGCTATTAGAGCTCAGTAAGGACTACTGTAACCTTTATCATATTATTTAACTTTAGTTCAAATGGATACAAGAAGATTAATTGTTACTAAAGGGAAAAACTATCAGTACTATATTTATATTTATCATAAACTATTAACTTCCGGTTGATAAGACTAATTCTTTTATTTTCAAGTAAAGTACAGTCTATGTAAATAATGGCTGTGTAGAAAATAATTTATAAAATTTACCTACTAATGTCAAACAGTACTATGAGTAATATTCTGTATTAACATGCTATTTGCACAGTCTATTTCTAATGACATGTCTGCAACAAATTAATAATCTTTCTAGAAGGCATCTATCTACTGAAAAGTAACATTTCATTACTCTGAACATAAATATTCATTTCATTTATAATCCTATCATACTTTATTTACTTAAACAAACTGCCTGTGCTAGAGTACGATCTGGATTACTTCAGATGGGGAAAAACACAGGTAGGATTTATCTTTCATCACAGTACAGATTTAGTCTAGAATAACTAAGAGGTTTTAACACAGCATATCATAACATCATTCATTTACTGATCATATATAGAGATAAACTATAACACAGGAATTAAAAGATAATGAAACCAGTCTTTGAAGCTAGACGACAATAGCAATGGGAGGTCGTTCCTCCCTACCAACTCCTGGAGAGCGCTCAAACGATGACTTCTCAGGACCCCCGAGCCTGTTCTATTCTGCTTGGCTGGAACTAGGTGGAGCAATCAACAAAGTACCAGTCTTGAGACTCAATACCAACTCTACATACTGCAGTAAGATCTTTCAGCTGTAAAGCTGTACTAGATCAACTTCCTGCAGTTTACCCCTCAAACACCTTCCTTCAATTTCCCTTTCCCAATAAATTCCTTGAAGTGCATTCACCTGAATGATTCTTCTCCTGGAATGAGCAGCCCCAGCTCTCTACATTGGGCACTTTTAATAAGATTGCCTAGGTCTTTTTGGGTTAGTTGTCATTAATTGAGCCACCTGCTCTGATCCCACTTTCTTGGGGGATCATGACCCCAAATGTACGGAATTTGCCACCTGCAACATAGGAAGTGTTTGAGGATGCTGCCACTTGTCTTTTTTCTCTCCACCTAGTTCCTTCCACCACTTGACCATTAACACTCTTTTTAATAGCTCTCCCAGGTTGTTGTCTCCACTTTTTATTTATTAAAAATTAAATATTCAGAATTGCATTCCACATCCTTGACTCTGCTGAGTCATTAGTTTCCACTTAGCATTAAATTTAACATAATGTTTGGGAATAATATCAAAATAAGATAACATTGTTTTACAAAATTGGGGCATGTGACAGGCGAGCTGATTTTTTCTTGCATTTTTAGTTGGAGAGAATGCTGAGCTTGGCGATCAATTTCCTTACATGGTTGTAGTGTAATCAGTAAGGTTTCTAGCTTTACTATGTTTGTTTTATTCTTGACACGTTAAATTCCTGAAACTTGTTCCAACATTAAGCCATTTTTGTTCAGGTTATGGAGTGTTTGTTTTTGTTGAATCCTGCATCAATCTCAACTCGTTTTAAAATGTTCTTGCCATATTTGCTCGCTTCTTTATATCTTTCCTCAAGCTTTGGGAAAATTCTCGCCAGCCTTTCACTCATTCTGTAGAGTCTTGACCACTTTGGAGGTTATGTTATTGCTTTCACCGTTTTTTTTTGCAAATGAGGACAATTGTCCCTTATATATAGCCCTAACTTGTTTCTTTACTTGCATGTGTAAACGATGGGTTCCTTTTCTGTTTCCTCTTTACTCTGTCATGTTTTATACAGTTCACACACTGCAATTATTTTTACTTTGTCACGTTTTATACAGTTCACATAGTGCAATTCGACTCGGGACATATTTTAATGCCTTGAAAAGCCGTTCTTGAGATTTGGGCATTTTAATATGTCCAGGGTGCAATGGCAGTGATTTTGTGGCTCAACAAGAGATCAATCATGACACTTTAAGGAAGTAAGTTTTATACTAAATAATCAAAGCTAATAATTTTTTCACATAGATGTCATAGTCCTCCAACGTAAACCATATTGACCTTGCGGACTGCTAATCAAACATTAGTAGCTTCTGGGGTAGAAGCAACACACTAAACAATAGTAGTGCCCTCAACGTTTGATTGACAGAGCTCCCAACAAACTAAAATCGGCTTAGAAGTACACTGACAAACCTATGCCAGCTTAGAACAGGATACTTGGACCTAATGTGTTCAAAAAAAAAAACCTCCAGGTATCCTGTACAGGAAAAGAAATAAGAAATAAACATTACATGAAACTCAAATAAGAAATAAACATTACAAGAAACTTAGAAAACAATGAGAAAATAATAAACTTAAAAACAGTTTAAAAGCACTTTATCCATTTGAGGACTAAGCCAAAGGGCATAAATACTGTGACCCATTAAAAAAACACTACCAATTCCCGTGAACTGAGTAATCTAGTTCAAGTATTTAGTCTATATGAAATTGTTGTATATGAAATTCTTGCCCTTTTTTAGGACAAGGGAAACGTATCTATGAAATTGGACTACCTTACTCATAGTCAACGAAAACTCAATCCCCCGCTTGGGCTCCAATACGGCTTAGCTCCCAATATGGCACGATAATATGACTTAGTTGTATGGCCGCTCACATCCCCCATAGTAGGACGCAGAATAGTAAAGTAGGACTTAGCAGACCTAAAAATTTAATTGAGATCCCCGATGGAAGGATGGGGGAGATATATTATTCATAAAAACGAGTTTGTTATAAGACCAAACTGGGACCAAATTCCAAATTCAATTTTACCATGGATTTCCAGAATCAGATGAGACATACAATCATATCAATTCTTTGTTTTCTTAATTTTATTTATATAAACACTAGCAATTCCCTTGAAGTGAAAGATAATATCAATGTGTACCCAGTACTAAAGTCGATATATATATATAACCAGGGTGATTCCATGAAGATGGGTAACACTTTTTGGCCAAATTTGGCGATGAAAACCTGATTTTTTATTCATGTGCTAGATAGAAGCCCTCAAAACGCATATATGCCATGTGAATTTTGACTTGCAGTAAAAAAAAAAATGTAGAATATTATGTTGGCTTCATACTGATATTTTTTTTAAAATATTCCGATGTCATTTAATGTGTGAATTTTTGCATTTAATGAACTGTGTGACCTTAAAAATTTGAAGAAGCTAATAAGTGGCTCGTGTCCACGTAGAGTAATTCAATCTTGCATTAATAATTTAAAAAAAATAAATATATGAGCACGATCTACATAAAATGCAGTGTGATGTGCATATTTTTTTGTTAATTTTTTTAGCATTATACAATTATTTATTATTTTTCAAAAGTGACCACATTCGATTTCAGCATCGTTTTAAACACATATTTATCCACGTAAAGGAATTTTTTCTATTTTTTCAAAAATTGAAAAACCAAAGATACCCTTTTGAAGAGGACACGTCGATATGTGATGTGTGCATTTTTAAGAATTTTTTGGCTGTGTATTTTTAACTCTGCAAATTTTTCTTTGAGCTGCTTCGAAGTTGCAGTGTGGTTTTCTAAGTATAAGTTTTAGAAGTAATTAAAAAATAAATTTCATATGAATTCCAAAATGTGTGTATGATACCTCAATGGATAGAAGATTTGTTGGTGAATTTATCGGTATCAATTCCGCTCAGTTATGTGCTAGGAATGGTAGGGTTTACACCTCTGCAAGGCACAGGAAATTTTTCATTTGTTTGAATGTGGGCTAAGTCTGTTTTTTTAAGCCCTCGACCGAGGTATTTAAATACCTCGGTCGAGGTTTTAACAAACTCTCGACCGAGGGTTTTAAAATCCCTCAACCGGGGGTTTAACAAACCCTCGGTCGAGGTTTTGTTAAAACCTTGACCGAGGTATTAGCTCGGTCGAGGTCCTAGATTAGTCCACATATATTAGTCCTTTATATAACTTCTTTCAAGGTCTTTGGCAATTTCCAAAGGCATAAGGGAATGTCCATATCTAGTTAATTCACCTGTTACAGTGCAGGTTCTAGCACCATTTTTTTAAATATGGCATCGACATTCATCAAAGGAAGTGAGTAGTAATCATTAACATAGGTTTTGAAATTCATAGTAGCTTGCATGATCCATATTTATGTGAATAGTATTCATTAACGTACGTTTTTTCAATTCACAATCGATATTTATCAGCCTTTGGTGGCAAACACAGTTTCCTTCCTCTAATTTGTGTCCTTTTCTTTCGATGATCTACTCCAGATAATAATTCAAGAACATTTTCTTATT
>LPNX010809541.1:52432-113691 GCA_001517045.1 Pseudotsuga menziesii | reverse complement strand
AAGATCATGTGCTTTCTACATTTGTGACTAAATAAAATGAAGTTAGGGTAGTTCCAAACACTTTTTTGCATCAGAATTCCATTCTAAAGAAGAAAAGAAAGCCCTTGAATAAACATAATGCAAGGTTATCAAATCTACCAGAGAGATCAAATAATCAAATAAAGATAAATATATGCACGGAAGAAGAAAATGTTCTTGAATTATTATCTATAGTAGATCATCGAAAGAAAAGGACACAAATCAGAGGAAGGAAACTGTGTCTGCCACCAAAGGCTGATAAATATCGATTGTGAATTGAAAAAACATACGTTAATGAATACTATTCACATAAATATGGATCATGCAAGCTACTATGAATTTCAAAACCTATGTTAATGATTACTACTCACTTCCTTTGATGAATGTCGATGCCATATTAAAAAAAATGGTGCTAGAACCTGCACTGTAACAGGTGAATTAACTAGATATGGACATTCCCTTATCTACTTTTGGAAATTGCCAAAGACATTGAAAGAAGTTATATAAAGGACTAATATATGTGGAACAGAGCCCCAACAAAGAAAAGAATTAGACCAGACAGTGTACCACTTGGAACTAGAAGGGACTATAGAGAATTCCATAAAAATATCAAATATATGTAGCAGTGGATAGTCAATAAGAAGATTATTAAGCCCCCTCATATAAGCTAAAGGTATTTTTTAGCTAAACACATGTTTTCATATCCCATACATTTGCCTATTATAGAACTATTCCCTTCTGCCGTGGCCTCTTTTTATAATTTTTTAGACACAGGCACCTCGACCGAGTCCATACCTCGACCGAGGTATTTCTTAACCCTCGGTCGAGGTTTTAATACCTCGACCGATGGTTAAGAAATATCTCGGTCGAGGGCTTAACAAAACCTCGGTCAAGGGCTTGATAAAAGCTCGGTCGGGGTATTAAAACCTCGGTCGAGGGCTTGTTAAACCCTCGACCGAGGTACGTTTTTCTGTTTTTGCCGAAATGCGCTTGCCAAAAAGTGTTACCCAGGTCCGCGGATTCACCAACCAGTGATCAAAAATTGAAAAAAAGGATCTTATGAATTCAACCGAGAAACAACTGTTGAATAATCCTTCAGGATTACATTGTAAATAATATTTCAGTTATTAGTTAGTAAAATCTAGTTAATAATCTCGTTATCTAACTGTATATAATGGTTTTGATCTCCTTCATATGTAACACTCATTAATGTAATAAGATATTGATTTGCTGAGGTTCTTCACGGCCTGTGTCAGTGGTATTAGAGCAAAGGCAGTGAAGCATTGGTGAGAAAGAAGGAGCCCGTGAAGGAGGAGCCAGCAAAGGAGCTATCACCAAGAAAAGAAGAAAGGAGAGCTGCTTAGTAAAGATTGTGGAAGAAAGACAAAGACTGCACATTAAGAGGAGACTGCATGTAAATTGTTCCGGTAATTCTTTTGAAGAATTATTTTCTTTAAAAAAAAGAAAAAGAAAAAGGAAGAGAGCCGCCATTTATATTTTCGTGCAATGGTTTCTTTAAATTAATTATCAAATCACTCGGGAGTTTTTTTTTTCCAGAAAAATAAAAGTTTTTAAACAGCCATTTATATTTGAGTGCAAGGTTTTTTTAAATTGAAATATTAAACCTTTTGGGAAATCTTTTTAGAAGATAAAAATATTGTAAAGAACATTGGCTAAGAAGAAAAGAATATTTCAGACTGTTTTTTGTACACAAAAATTTACTACACAATGAATTTAAATGAATTCTTTAATTTCAATTGTTGGAGTTATTTTGTCTGGAAAAGAAAATTAACTGGAATGGTTTCGTAAAGTTAAAAATACCCTTATTTTTAATGATATGTGAGATGGAATTTGTGAAAATGAGAATTTAGAAGATAAGAAAAATGGAGAAGCTATAGATGAAGTGGATAAAAGTGCACCAGTACCACCTACTAATGCCAAAGAGTTGGCATTATGGAAAAGCAAGGACAAGAAGGCTTATGCCTTGATTATTGCCTCTGTAAGTGAAGAAGTAAGTAGACATTTAGTTTCTAGCAAAAGTGCTTGGGAAGCATTAAAGAAACTAAAAGATTTGTATGATTCACATTCTGAGCTTTGAAACACTTGTTGAGAAAATTGTAGAAAGAGAGAAAGCATTTGGGAAGGAGTCTAAACCCAATGAAGAAACTGTGTCTTGCACAGAAAGGACACAAATCAAAAGAAGAATTTGCAAAGGATGAAAATAGAAGCAGAGGTCGAGGTCGAGGACAAAGAGGATAGTACAGAGGAAGGGGGGGAAGATTTAATCAAGGAGAGAAACAATGTTATAGATGTGGAAAAACTAGTCATATTGCCAGTTATTGTAGAACTTCTTGGGATAAAATTGTTAACAAGAAAGAGCAAGTACAAGATAATGGTAACCCTCCTGAATCTGCACATTATGTTGTTGCAAATTGTAATCTAGGAATTGAAGAAGCTTTCAGTACTTCATTTTCATGGAATGATACTTGGTTATTGGACACCGGAGCCACATGTCATATGACATTTAGAAAATATTTCTTTGAAACTTTTAGGGATCAAATTGATGGGGTAGTACATTTGGCAGATAAGTCTCAGTTAAAACCTTTAGGAATTGGTTCTGTTAGATTGAAATTATCAGGACTTGCTGATTATATACTTTCTGACATGCTTTATGTTCCATAATTGAAGAGAAATCTAATATCTCTTGTGCAAATTAGACAACAAAATCATTCGATACATATGTTTGATGGTATCATTGAAATTAGAAGAGCTTGTGATAATGTGGTTGTAATGAATGGAGTGGAAGATAACAAACTTTTAAAGTTGAATGGTACATCATACAATTCACAGAATTCTGCAAATTTGGTTCAGCATAATAGTAATTTATCTTCTAGCTTATTGTGGCATGATAGATTTGGTCATATTAGTTATGACAGTCTCAGGATTATGAAACAGAAAGGAGTTCAAGGGCTTCCTACTATTCCAAGACAACTTTCCCCGTGTGATGCTTGTATCTTAGGAAAACACAATAAACAACCTTTTAATGATTCTATGTTTCAAGCTTCAAGAAAGCTTGATCTTGTTCACTCAGATTTATGTGGGTCTATGCCCGGTCCATCAGCAAATGGTAACAAATATATCATGACTTTCATTGATGAATTTTATGAGGATGTCTTGGGTTTATTTATTAAAAGCAAAATCTCAAGCTTTTGATACATTCAGAAATTTTCACTTATGGATTAAAAATGAAGCTCAACTTACAATTGGAACCCTTCGAACTGATAACGGTGGTGAATATACATCTCAAGAGTTTGAAAAATATTTGCAGGAGAATTGTATTAACCATCAAACAACTGTTCCTTATAATCCACAACAAAATGGTGTGGCAGAACGTATGAATAGGACACTCTTGAATATGGTAAGATCAATGATGTTTTTTAAAAATGTCAAGTTAATGTTTTGGGGAGAGGCAATTCTTTGTGCTGTCTACATTAAGAATAGATGTCCTTCTACTGCACTACAAAACAAAACACCTTATGAAATGTGGCATGATCATCTTCCAGTTGTCAAGCATTTTAGAATTTTTGGTTCCACATGTTATGTTTTGATTCCTGAGCAACAAAGACATAAATTGGGAGCAAGAAGTCGGAAGTGTATTTTTTTGGGATATTCTAATACTTCTAAAGCTTATAGGTTGTATGATGAAGATAACAGGAAGTTTATTGTTTCTAGAGATGTTATATTTTTTGAGTTTGAGAAAGATGCACTCACTATTGATAAACAACTTGCTCAGCTTGATAGATTTCATTCTAAAAAAATCTATCATGAAATGGATAATGAACTTCCAAATCTTGAAGGGGGGATTCCTGTTCTAAGTCAAGGTCAAGTTTTGGAATTTCCTTCTAATGCACAAGTTGATGATTCTAATGCACAAGTTGATGAAACAAAAGATGAGATAGTTGATGATATTGTTAATGGAATGGATAAACTAAGTATCATGTATAATGTAGAACCTGCTCTTAAAGAAGAAACAGAGCAAACACCACAACAAGAAGAAGTTCGTAGATCAATACGGACTAAGACATTTCCTAAAAGGTATGATGATTTTGTAACATTAGATTGTGAATTAAACTTTCATACATTTGATGAACCTGCATCTTTTCAAGAAGCAGTAAATAGTGATGTATGGAAAAGTGCCATGCAAAGAGAGTATGATGCTCTCATAAAAAATGGAACTTGGAGGTTGGTGAACCCTCCAATTGGAACCAAACTGATTGGATGCAAGTGGATATATAAAAATAAGTATAAAGCAGACGGTTCACTTGACAAACACAAAGCGAGACTTGTAGCAAAAGGGTATGCACAAAAAGAAGGTGTTGATTACACAGAAACATTTGCTCCGATAGCTAAATGGGGCACCATTCGAACTTTGTTTTCATTAGCAGCACAAAAGGATGGAAGATACATCACATGGATGTTAAAACCGCATTTTTGAATGGAGACTTAAAAGAAGATGTGTATATGGATCAGCCTGAAGGCTTTGCTATTAAAGGTCAAGAACAGAAGGTATGCAAATTAGTCAAATCTTTATATGGTTTAAAGCAAGCACCCCGAGCTTGGTATGAAAAGTTAATTGAGCATCTTCTCAAATTGAATTATAAGCACTTCAATCTAGATGATGCAACTTTATTTGTCAAGAAAGTTGGAAGATCGCACGGGGACTTCACTTAGTGAACATCTCACATAGCACGTGCGATCATGGGATATTAAAGAATACCCTTAATTTCCAGAGATATTGACCCAAACACTTTTTGTTGAAACCCCCTCCCAATACTTAAAACCTCCTCCCCACCCCTTTTTATACCTCAATCCTTATAAACCACCCTACCCACCCCCACCTTAAACCCCTCATACCCCCAATACCTGCAATATATTGGTTCAATTTTTAATAATTTAAAAACCCACAATATGAACTAACGTGATAGGATATTGGTCAACAAGTGAATCCCCCGTGGAAGATCGGTTGTATATCTAGTTGTCTATGTGGATGATTTGCTTATCACAGGAAATAATGACGATTATATAGTATCTATCAAAAGAGAGTTGAAAAAGGCTTTTGATATGATAGATTTGGGGTTATTACATTATTATTTAGGAATTGAAGTAGCTAAAAAACCAAAGCACATTTTCATTTCTCAGAAAAAATATGTTGGAGAGTTATTAAACAAATTTGGTATGCAGGATTGTAATCCTGTTTCAACACCAATGGAGCAGAATCTAAAGCTTACTTCAAATGAAGGTAGCACATTTGAAGATCCAACAAAGTACAGGAAGCTTGTTGGAAGTTTAATTTATCTTACTACTACTCATTCTGACATAACTTTTGATGTAGGAATACTTTCCAGGTTTATGCATCATCCATGTGAAGGTCATTGGAATGTAGCAAAGCGAGTGCTCAAATATTTAAAAGGCACTCAATCTTATGGCATCAAATATTCTAAAGTTTCATACTTTCATCTCACTGGTTGTTCAGATTTTGATTTTGATGGAGATAAAGAGCATGGGGTCTCTACTTCAGGTTATTTGATGGACATTGGATCAGCAGCTATCACATGGAGATCACGAAAGCAATCTGTTCCTGTTGATTCTACAACTGAAGCCGAATATGTTGCAGCAGCTCAAGCCACAAAAGAAATCATTTGGCTTCGTAAGATACGTGAAGACTTGCAGGAGAAACAAATGACTTCAACGCCTCTCTTTGTTGACAATACTTCTGCAATTCAATTGGCCAAGAATCCAAAATTCCATGATCGAACCAAACATATCAACACCAAATATCACTTGATTCGACATCATGTTGAGGCTAAAACCATTCATCTGACACATTGTCCTACTTCAGAGCAAATTGCAGATATCTTTACTAAAGCATTGGGCCGTGAAAAGTTTGAAAAATTTAGAATGCAGCTTGGCATGTCAAATGTCCCTTCGGATTAAGGGGGGAATGTTGAATAATCCTTCGGGATTACATTGTAAATAATATTTCAGTTATTAGTTAGTAAAATCTAGTTAATAATCTCGTTATCTAACTGTAGATAACAGTTTTGATCTCCTTTATATGTAACACTCATTCATGTAATAAGATATTGATTTGTTGAGGTTCTTCACGGCCTGTGTCAACAACACTTAGATTTTTTCTTTGAAATATGAGCTCACCAAAACTGAAAAGTATTGGAAGTGTGTGAGCAGAAGCTACGACACTGCCATGTCCTCCTCCTGCAGCTTCTTCATACATCCGATTCTGAGTGTCATGCCCCAGTCCAGTCTACCACTAAAATTAAATGATACTTCCTTCACCCATTACATATTACATAATTAGTTCGTCGAAACTGAGAGTCGGTAATCAGTAAATGACAGACACCAACATTTTCGAGGAACTGCAAATCTACTTCAATGCCAAAAAAATAACTGACAAAGCTTAGCTCCTTCAATGCCATTCACGAGCTCCGGGTCTAAAACTTTATCTCAAATGGCTCAAACCCAGTTCCAGCGTGATTGTGATCCAGTTTGAGACCGAGATCCTACATAAAGCAACAGTAGCATCATCAAGTAGAAGCATAGCCCACACTTACATATAAATTTGCAAAATAATAGATGTTTTTGGTTTATAAGAATAGCAAAAAGATAGTTGCTACGGGTGTAGAAGAGAAGGTTTTATAGAGCAGGTTTTATTCTTGAAACAAAACAAAAAGATGTAACCTGCTAACCATGCATATCTAGAGCTAGCAGTATTTAATAGTAGAACCAAGACTAATGAGATAATCTACATACTAGGAGACAATAAACTGAGTTGCACGGTTAAATCGAAGGTTTAGAGGGTTGAAATTAAAATAACTGACACCGAAATCAACATTTCTCGTACCAATCTAATACAGGGACTCGCTAATAATTCTGGATGCTTCTTGCGGTCCTACTATACGTCATAATTGTGATTGGTATTCCCTCAGATATTGTATATGTTGCTCAAAATTTATTACATTCTGCAAAAACATGTAAAATGCCATCACTTTGAGGGAACCAACCAAAGTAAGTACAATGCCCATGAACGCCTAAACTGGCCATGGCTTTTTACTTACTCCACTCTCTGAAGTAGCGTTGTCGTAGCTAGAGCCGGCCGAGCCGAATGTGAATCCGGTGATTTAATCGTCCGACGTCAGTTGTGGGTCGAGGTATGCAGGGATTGTTTCTTTGATATCCAAGGCCGAAGCTGCATCTCAAAATATACAAAAATGAGACTGAGAAATTTTTTTCAATCCTTGGAATGTATATAGAAATATAAATGTTGAGTATTTGGAGGTCATACCCAAGAAATTTAAAGTAAGCTTTCCATTAGAGAAGCGTCCAGCAGGTATCCCACCAGGAAAATCTTGACGTAAGGCGGGAAGTTGCACTTCACCAGTGTATTGATGTTATTGTTGTTGCCATCGTCAAGAGTAGAGTCTCCTAACACAATTAATGCAGGAAACTGTGGTGTGCCTTGACCTTGAACCACCTCTAAACTTGGGATTAAGCAAAAACACACTAAGATGAGAGTAGTCGCGACGAATTCAAGGAGGCTGCCATTGATGGTGAATTTTGCAACTCTGTATTCTATGTTTGCCTGTTTAAAATAATCGTTGGAGAGTGGTGCTTCAAAGATGAATGTAGAGTGTAGAAGCAGTTGAATGGTTCGGTGAGTTATTAAAGGTACTGTGAATTTGAATGACAGTTCAATAAATGCCATTGATAAATTACTACACTGCATTATTGCAATGCCTGTTAAATGTAAATGTAGTAGTTAATAACTAGCACGATCAACCAAAACCAAGTTAATGCTGCTGACGTTAAGCCCGCCGCCTACGCCTGAAGCGGATTCCCATGATGGTGAGGTCAGCAGCTTTTGACCAATAGCCAATTGACAAAATGACAATTTAAAAAAAAATACAAATATATAAACATTGTAAATACAAATGTATATTTTAAAAATTAAAAAAAACTAATACAACTGACCTATATATATGTTCCCCGTCGGGGATATAAAACTTGACTAACTTAAAAAACATTTCATTAAAAAGAGTCATTATTCTTTTTTTTTTCCTTAAAAGAAATTATCCCCATAAATAAATTAAATTAGTAAATTTTTTTATTATTACAAACATGATGTAATGTTTTTGAATTAATTTTAGAAACAACTTAAAATAGTTATTTACAAAATAAATCTAACTTTAATAATATTGTCGCATTAAATTTTATTATTTTATTTTTATTTACTTTAAAAACAATTAAAAATTTTATTTAAAAAAAACTTTTACACAAGTTACAAATTGAAGATGGCTATAAAAAAAACTTTTTAAATATCTACTTCCCAACGGCACAAAAAAAACTTCTTAAATATCTACTTCCCAACGGCATGTGACATTAAAATTTAAATATAAACAATGTGACACTAAAATTTAAATATCAAATAACAAACCAGGCTTAAATGAAAATGTCACGTAAAAAATCATTAACATACATAGTAATGTCAAATTTGAAGCACACTTCTCACTGCATAATTTTGAATGCAGTGTGAAATTATGTTATATACTTAAATTACTTTTTATCTATCTATACAGAGATAAAGATAGAATATGTAGATATCTCTTAGCGAGTAGCGGGAATCCAACTTGTATCGTTAGCATAGAAGGCTAGAGGTTATAATCTACATTGATTATTCAATGTCTCTAATTTAGAACCAAACATGGGAATTTCATGTCATTCGACTCCATCCATTAATAATTAATCATAAATCCTATTATAATTTTTCATTCAAATAAACACATCAATCATCTTTAAACAACTTACCAAATCCACCCATTTCTTGTGGTTGTTTGCTTTCCTCATTTTAGGGGCACCTTAATTAGTTAAATATATCGTTTTATATAATTATTATCGAAATTTAGATATAATTCCTCAATGGCGTGAGTGGAAAAATCACAGAGAGATTCCCTCACAAATGGCAACGACGTAACCCAAACGCCCCATATCCATCGGAATCAGGCATAGCCAAAATTGCTCAAGATGCAATTTGCGTTGCTTAAATTGCATTTTTTACCAGTTAGCTAGTTTAAAATATAGTATTTAGCCTAGAACAAACATCAATGATTGTTGAAACCACATCATTGCAGATATTGCAATTCACAGGCATCATTTTAATTGGATTTAACAAAAAAGTTGTCGAAATAAAGGGGCGATTTTGTTGGAAATATTAATTACTCGCAGATCTACAAATCATCTCAATCGACTTGGTCAGAGTTTGTTGAAGTTCATCTTCGGTCAGTGTGTCTGATAGGCTGAAGAGTTCATGTCTATCCATATTTAAGCAGTCAAATTGAACTTCTGAAGTTAACTTTTTAGGTAGAAATTAATTAAGTCTTTAATGTAAGTCGGTAGTTTCCACGAGAAGCAAATTCTATTCCTTGTATATGAAGAAGAAAAAGATGAAAAACATAGAGAAGAGGAGAGAGTGCAAGAAGAAAAGAAAAGAGAGCAAGCATGGAGTAGTGGAGAAGAAGAAGAAAAAAAACTACGAGAAGAGTTCGAGAAGCTCAAGCTTCTGTGTTTTGGAAAGTGTTGAGAGCCGAAGCTATCTAAAAGGTGAAACATCCTTGTAAATTTCCAAGTTTGTAATTTTGGCGGTAGTTCTTTGTTATGTCACGACAATATATAAATTCCATAGTTTATGGTTGAATGCATGTCTTATTTATGCTGCACATCTTCTCCAAAATTACATGAGTGAATGTTGTTTACATTGATCGTCTTGTGAAAGATACAAAGAATCCACAAATATTTCACTGTGTAAAATTTTAAGTTTTAACAGCAGAGTGCTTGACACAAGTCTTACTTAATATTTTGGTTATATGATATTGTGAGCTTGTCGCAATATAGTTGTGTCGAGGTTTATCCCAAGTTATGGGTTGGTGAAAAGTGTTTTTCATTTTATAAGTCTATAGACTAATTAGTGTTTTTCATTTTATGCTGCACATCTTCTCCAAAATTACATGAGTGAATGTTGTTTACATTGATCGTCTTGTGAAAGATACAAAGAATCCACAAATATTTCACCGTGTAAAATTTTAAGTTTTAACAGCAGAGTGCTTGACACAAGTCTTACTTAATATTTTGGTTATATGATATTGTGAGCTTGTCGCAATATAGTTGTGTCGAGGTTTATCCCAAGTTATGGGTTGGTGAAAAGTGTTTTTCATTTTATGAAGTTCCCTTAAAAATGGTCTTGTCGAAGTGGGAAGTTGGTCGCAACCAAAAGTGTGTCATGGTAAAATCCGGTCAAAGTCAAGTGGATGTCTATCAAGGTAAAAGTGCGTCGGGTTAAAAGTCCATAAAAAACATGTCGAACAAAAGTGAATTCTGTTGCAGACTTGTCCGTCACAATAAATCCCTGTTGTAATAAATCCTCATCACAGTAAATCCCGTCGAAGTAAAAGGTGGGGTTTCCCAAAGGCATAGTGTCGCAACCCCAAAAGGTAAAAAAAGAGAAAATTTCTTACTATTTAGTAACTCAAGTTTACTGTCGTAGTAAGTTGCTTTCCCAGGATCTGGTATCAGAGAAGGTTTAGGAAAGAAACCTTGTTTTCAAATACATGACTTCCACTTCTAGTTCACACATGTCGAGTTTACAAACTCCAATTTTCTCATGAAAAAATTATGAGTATTGGTCTCTAACAATGAAGGATTTGTTTAAAGGTTAAGATGTATGGAAGACAGTCCAAAATTGATATACACCAATAAATCAGGCATCATATAATAGTCTCACACAAGCTAAGAAGGATTCCCTCTTCCCTGAGGGAACAAAGGAAGAAAGATGGAAATGCTTTGTTCTATATACACCAAGCAATGAATGAAAGCATACTCCCAAGAGTAGCATCAACAAAGATCACTAAGCATGCATGGGATACATTGGAAACAACCTATCAAGGATTGGACAAGGTAAAGACTTATAGATTGCATATTCTTAGAAGAGAATTTGAATCTTTGACAATGAAAGACACAAAGTCAATGGAACCATTCTATACTCAAGTTATTGGGTTGATAAATCAACTGAAATATCATGGAGAAAGTATTGAAGACATAAGAGTTGTTGAAAAAATTCTTAGAAGTCTTCCCAAAGATTTGAATCCTTGGTTGTGACCTTGGAAGAAAACAAAGACCCTATCGCAGTTTACCATTGATGAGTCACAAGCCTCACTCATCAATCATGAAAATAGAATCAATGGATCAAATACATCATTAGAATGTGCATTTGCAACACAATCATCTATAAGTCGTGGAAAATATAAGGGAAGATATAACTCTAGAGGCAGAGGAAGAAGTTTTTCCAAAGGAGGACGCATTAACAGTCCTGCAAATGTCGTTGGTAGAGGACAAAATAAGAACTCCAGTCATCCAAGTGGTCACAGGTTTGATAAGTAAAAAATACAATGTCATTACTACAAGAAATTTGGTCATTATGCATATGAATGTAGAAAGAAGCAGTATGAACAAGGTAAGCAAGGCCAAAACCAATCGAGCAACACCAGCACTTCATCAAGCACAATGTTGTTGGCATGTACATCCACACTTGAATTAAATGTTGTCCAAGAAAGTCCATGTGACATATGGTATTTAGATTCAGGTGGTAGCAATCATATGACTAGTAATTCAAATTTGTTTTCCAGCCTAGATAAATCAGTTCAAACTGATGTCACACTTGGAAACAGTGTCCAAGTCACTGTTTTGGGAAACGATATTGTTGGTATTCTAACCAAATAGGGGTAGCGAAAGATAATGCATGATGTTTATTATTTTGAACGTATGAAATGAAATTTGTTGAGCATTGGACAACTGGAACAAAAAGGTTACAGAGTCTATATGGAAGACAATCAGTGTGTGATTAAAGACTTGCATCCAAGAAACCAACTAATAGAAATAAGTATCAATGACAAGCAATTTCTTATTTCCTTTGAGGATAATTCCAGACATGAAAGGAAAGGCAAATACCTGAGATGACAAGCAATTTCTTATTTCCTTTGAGGATAATTCCAGACATGAAAGGAAAGGCAAATACCTGAGATGACAAGCAATTTCTTATTTCCTTTGAGGATAATTCCAGACATGAAAGGAAAGGCAAATACCTGAGATGACAAGCAATTTCTTATTTCCTTTGAGGATAATTCCAGACATGAAAGGAAAGGAAATTACATGAGATGCATTCAAGGCAGAAAGCAAAGAAGTAGACAAGCACTGCCACAAGAAAAAAAATACAATGCTGAAATTCAAGTAGCATTTCAATTAGAAGTTCACGATGAGTCATCGTTGTGGCATTTCAGATTTGGACATATGAATTTTGATGGGTTGAAGCTATTGCACACGAAGAATATGGTGAAAGGATTGGCATTGATCGACAAGCCAGAAAGAGTTTGTGAAGGCTGCATTTTTGGCAAGCAGCATAGAGAGAATTTTCCGGTCAGAAAGTCATACAAGGACGCACACCACTTGAGATTGTGCACTCTGATATTTGTGGCCAAATGCAGACACCATCCATGGGAGGATGCAATTATTTTCTTACTTTTATTGATGACTTCACAAGAAAAACATGGGTATATTTTCTAAAACATAAATCTAATGCATTTGGATATTTTCAATAGTTCAAGGCACTTGTGGAGAAGTAAATTGGATACAACCGTCAAAATCCTGAGGATGGACAAAGGCGGTGAATATGTCTCAAATGACTTCCTAAATTTATGCAAGCCCCATGGCACACAAAAGCAACTCATTGTGCAGTATACACCTCAATAGAACAATGTCACAGAGAGAAAGAACATAACCATTATGTAGATGGCGCACATCATGATGGTAGCCAAGAATTTTTCAAATGAATATTGGGCTGAAGCAGTCGCAACAGCTATGTATATTATGAACCGCTGTCTGACAAAGAGTGTGAAGAACAAAGTTCCTCAAAAAGCATGGACATGTATGTATCACAATGTTTCTCATTTAAAGGTTTTCTGTTGTGTCACATATGCTCTTGTTCTAGATAAGCTGAGAAAGAAATTAGACAAGAAGGGACATAAATGTATTTTTGTTGGTTAATCTGAAGACACACAAGCATACAAGCTGTATGACCCTGTCGTAAGGAAATTAATCATCAGTTACGATGTTCAATTCGTCGAGAAGAATGTCAAAATTGTGTCAATTGTCGAGCATGATGACATGGCAAAGGAAGTGGTTCGAACACCACATGTAATTAAAAATGTTGCAACACCATCGAATCCTAAGATATTGCGACATGGTTCAACACAAGTTTCATCTCAAGCTAGACCGACAAGCACACCAAGAGGACAACAAACTCCATCAAGCAGTTTGGCGAGATTGACATCGATGGATCCAATAAAGACAAGAAGTCTACATGAGATATATGAAGTTGGTACACCAAATTCTTTCTCTCCCTTTGCATTATTTTCTCATATAGATGATCCTCCAACATTTGAGGAAGTTGTCGAATAAGAAGTATGTGCATAAGCCATGGATGAAGAAATAGAATGCATTGAGAAAAAACAAACATGGGAGATGGTAGATGTACCAAAAGATAAATATGTAATCAACGTCAAATGGATTTACAAGACCAAGCAAGATGCCGATGGTAATGTGCAGAAGCACAAGGAAATAATGATCGCAAGAGGTTTCAAACAACAACATAACATATACTTCAATGAAACTTTTGCACCTGTCATACACATGGATATAGTCAGAACAGCTTTGGCCATTGCTGCTCAAAACAAATGGCATGCTTATCAAATATATGTTAAATCAACATTTTTGAATGGTTATATGGAGGAGGAAGTGTATGTGGAACAACCACAAGGTTATGAAGCTTCATGATAAGAACACAAAGTATGCAGGCTGAAAAATTGACTCTATGGTTTGCAGCAAGCTCCTAGAGCTTGGTATAGTTGCATTGATTCCTATCTCACCCAAAATGGACTTCACAAAGGTAAAAGTGAACCGATGTTGTACAACAAAGTTAATGATCAAGGTAACATGTTAATTGTCTGCGTGTATGTAGATGATTTAATATTTACTAGTGATTTTGGCATAAAGGATTTTAGAACAATCATGGACAGTGAATTTGAAATGACTAATTTGGGGCTTATGAAGTTTTTTCTGGGCATTGAAGTCCAACAATCTGAAAGTGGTATATTTATATCATAGTCGAAGTATGAAAGCGTAGTTTTAAAAGGATTCAATACGTCTAACGGCAAGGTATCTCCAACACCAGTAACAACAGGTTTAAAATTGAGCAAGGATGACGATGGATCAACTGTAAATCCTACACTGTTCAAAAGGCTAGTTTGTAGCCTTATGTATTTAACTGTGACAAGACCAAACATCATGTATGGAGTAAGTGTGATGTCAAGATCCATGGAGTCACCAAAATACTCTCATTGGCAAGCATGTAAAATAATTCTGAGATATGCGAGTGGCACAAAGGATCCTAGAATTATGTATTCAACCTTAGAACATATCAAACTCATTGGATACATTGACAATGACAATGGAGGCAACAAATATGACATGAAAATCATATTTGTGTACACATTTCATTTTGGTACGAGTGTTGTGTTGCGAGATTCAAAGAAACAATTCATTGTAACTTTGTCTTCAACAGAAGCAGAGTATGTCGCAAATACAAGCGTTGCATGTCAATTCGTTCAGATGCAGAGAATTTTAAGAGATCTATTGTATAACCAACAAAAACAAACAACCCTTTTCCGCGACAATAATTCAGCTATTGCATTGTTAAAGAATCATGTGTTCCAAAAGAGAACCAAGCACATCGACACAAGGTATCATTTCATTAGAGAATTGGTGAATAACAAAAATATTTGTTTAGAATTTTGTAGGTCTAAAGATTAGCAGGAATACATCTTTACAAAACCATTGGCAAGGGATACATTCCAATATTTGCGAAGTTTTTAGGAATGATAAGTTCAATTCAGTGAATTCTATCATCAACAGAGGAAGTTTCAACCCTGAAACATTTTGTAAAATTTTGTATAATGATTCCCATATGATCATAATCAAGGGGGGGTGTTGGAAGTATTAATTACTCATAGATAGACACATCATTTCAGCTAACTTTGCAAGGGTCCATTGAAGTTAATCTTCTGTTAGTCTATCTGACAGGTTGAAGAGTTCACGTCTTTCCATATTTAAGCAGTCAAATTGAAGAGTTCACGTCTCTCCATATTTAAGCAGTCAAATTGAAGAGTTTGCGTCTCTCCATATTTAAGCATTCAAAGAGGGCCAAGACGCTCAGTCAGATATTGTCGTGGGGGACAAGAGAGGTCGTGTTGGCTCCTTGAGAAGAGGTCAATGGTTTTCGTTGAGGCACGATTGGTTTAGTTGGTGGTTGGGCCAAGCCCATTTTCTTGTTGATATGTGGTTTCAGACAAGTGCTGAGTAGCTCAAAGCAGGAGTTTGACAATTTCATTGATAGAAATTTGCCAGGTATTTTTTTTTTGAATTGTTTAAGGAATTTTACTACAGAAATGTCGAATTCATTTGCAGATAATTATCTGAATGAAGCATCCAAGCTCGATGGTGATAATTACATTGAATGGAAATTTAAGATATTGACTATTTTTGAAGCATGGAATGTATGGACTGTTGTAAATAGAGATGAAACCAAACCCACAGGTGTTTCTAGTATAGAATGGGAGAATTGAGAAACAAAGGCCCAAGTAATGTTAGGGATGTCTGTCAAGGACAGCATAATTCCACACATAAGAGATTGTAAAACTTCTAAGGAGACCTCAGAGATTTTGAAAGGTTTGTATGAAACTACAAACTCAAGTAGGAGACCTCGGAGATTTTTCCACCTATGTTTCTAGAATTAAAGATCTATGTGATCAGTTAACTGCAATTGGTGATAAAGTTTCCCATTCTGACATGGCAGCTATTACATTAAAAGGTTTAATCGGAGATTATCATGTCTTTATTTAAAGTCTAGGAGGTAGAGAAAAGCCACCTACATTTAATGAGTTAACAAGGACTCTTCTACAAGAAGAAGAAATAATGAAGGTGTTTGAGATGGAATCTCATACTTCAGAATTAGCGTTAGTAGCCACAAGAAAACAACCATACATGGGCAAACCATGGGAAAAAAATAGAGCATGCAAGTTTCAACCAAGGAATAGAGGTATGACTCAATCAAAATTTGATGCACATGATAAGAAAAATGATGGTTGTTTTTACTGTGGGAAACCTGGTCATTATGCTAAAGATTGTTATAAAAGGAAAGCTAATGAATACAAATAGAAGTTCAGAAAACATAATGGAAATTATGTGAGAATTGACACCTCTATCAATGATGGTTTTAAGATTTTAAACTTGTTTATTTATGAAGCTACAACAGTCTGCAGAAACTGATGATGAAAATGCATGGTTCATGGATTCAGGTGCCTCAGCTCATATGTCTTTTGTCAAAGAGTGGTTTGATGAATATCATGAGAGCACAAATGAAACACGCATATATTTAGGAGATAATAGATCTCATAAGATTCAGGGTTATGGATTAATATGTGTGAATTTACCTAATGGACAAATGAAATATATTCACAATGTGTTGTATGTTCCAGGCATAAAAAGAATTTGATTTCTGTTTTCTCAATAACTGATCAAAATTTGAATATAGAATTTATGCAGTCTCACTGTCTTGTAAAGGATATAAAGTCATAGCCATAGGGACAAGAATGGGAGGACTGTATAAACTTGATGTAACAAATTCCAATCATCAATCGTTAACATATACAACAATGACAACTGAAGAGTTATGGCATTGAAGGTATGGATATCTTAATCAAAATGACTTAGTACTACTTCAGAATAAATTGATGGTTGAAGGGGTTCCTATTTTAAAGAATGAGCATATAGAATGTGAAGTTTGTGCGCTAGGTAAGCAACACATGGACGAATTTCCAGTGCATAAAGATAAGTAACAGATAGAGATAATTGAATTAATACATACCGATGCCTGTGGTCCCTTGCAAACAATGTCACTTGGTGGTACAAGGTATTTTCTTATATTTGTTGATGACAGATCGAGATTTACTTGGGTTTATTTTATAAGGGAAAAAGTGATGTACTTGAATATTTTAAAGAATTTAAATCTATGGTGGAAAAGCAAACATGAAAATGCATTAAGATTCTCAGGTGGAGAATAGACCTCATGACATTTTAAAAGCTACTGCAAGAATAATGCGATTGTTCAACAATTCACAGTGCCTTCTGTTAACAATGGAAAATTACCCAAGGTTGTAAAGGCTATTCCCAGGTAACAACAAAAACCACTTTTAAAGAGGAAATTGGATTTTTTCTCTTTTGAGAGGGATCTCTCACAAAATATTAACAAGGCCAAAAATGTATAAGAAAAATTGTTTGTAATTGGTAAGATTGGGTTAAATTGGACACATGACCATTGGGCTATGGAGTCAAATATGAATATAGATAAACAGAGCTTTTGCATGGAAGTTTTAAATAGAGGCAAGGTAGCTACTCAGTCACAGTCAAAATTTGATTGTCTGGTGAAAAAAGGAAGAACATGAACAAACCATTAACACAAAGCATTGTAAAAATGAATTATGTATCAACTTTAGAAGAAAGGTTTGGTGGAGCTATGAAAATAATAGCTAGAGCATAGTAAATATGAATTCTAAACTGTTATACTCTCATTTCAGACATGAAGGAAAACATAATGGAAAGATAAAACTGGAAAAACATTCACATAAGAAGGGAAAACACAGACTGCAACATGAAATAACACATGAATTTCTGAAAGACGCCAACTTTCAACTCTGTATTTTAAAGAAATACTTGAATACACAAATCTACAAAATCTCACGGGTTCCAACCCTTGCTTCATGAAATGTATCAATACTTATACAATTGCTCCTCGAGCTGAACAATAAACCTAACTGTCTAACGATTTCAACCATTTATTACATGTGTCAAAACACTTATCTATTACAAAATAGTTCTGAGATAACAAAAGTTATTAATTAATGAATTTAAAAATAACATTTTATCATAAAATATATCTTTCGTTGAAACTCCTTTGCGCTATCGTCTTTGATTTCTTCATGGTTGTAACTTATTTTTAGTTGATCCATATTGTTGAACTGCTCTCCAATGTTCGGGATTGGGCAAATCTGCAACAACCATTTGATGTGCCATAACTCTGAGCTCCATGTTGTCTGCATATGAAAAATTGGGCACCTTGGCACACGCGACTTTAAAATCAAATAATAACTCGAACTCTCTGACCAATTTATCAAACACAACTCTTCTAGACAGAGCCTGCTGCATATCTTCAAACTTACTGTGATATGACATGTAATTGACCAATTTATCCAAATATTCCTTTTTGAGACAATAATGGTCCTTTTTCCTCCTAGAAGAAAGGAATTCCCATGCTTACCAATGGAGTAAATAAATTAATCACTTCTTTGACTTTATGACTTATAATATCAACTTTAGCCTATATAGTATCCAACATTTTGTACTTTTCAATCACTTTTCTAACCCAAGAGATAACAACAAATCTGTCTCGGATATCAAACTTTCTGACTTGATCTTCTGATAAGGTACTTAAACAGTTGATAGCATTTTGTGCTACTTCCATTGGATTCTTATTTAATTCTTGTTTTACTATCAAAATATTCTTTCTGGCTACTTTCAGAGCACTCTCCTGATCTGCAATATAATCTAAATATGATCTGAACTTATTAGCTTCTAGAATAATCTTATCCCAAATCATATGTCTGGCCCCTTGCAAGGCCATTTGGCCAACCACCTGCTTTATTAATTTGGTATTATGATTTGTTAGTTCTTGGCATTTTTCCTATACTTCCTTCTTCTCTTGTTCTCTTTTCAAAATTGTCTTTTCTAGATTCTTGTTATGTTGCTTTAACTCTGTGAGTTCTACAACTTTCAGGATTACTTGAGACATTGCTTTAGAAAGAGAGGTTGCATCTGTTTCTACAAAAGAAACAGTAGATTGATTTTTAACTTCTTCACATTTTTCCTGTAATTCTTTTTCTCTTGATGCCAACTTAGTCTTTAGGTCCTTCTCATTTTCTACCAGAAGCTTAGCATCCCTTTCCCAACGTTTTTCTTTTTCTTCAAGCTTTAACAGCTTGGATTTACAATACAATAAATTCGGTGCTTAATGCTTCCTTATCCTTCTCAAACTTTGTCATCAGAGGTATGAATAAGCTCAGTGGAAGGAATTTTCAATTTCTTCTTTAACACCTGAAATTATTTGTCTTTTTCATCAAACAACTTTTGAGCCACTGCTCCTTTGTCTGACTGCCTATCAACCTTCAATAATTCCTCCTGTAACTTTTTAATTTTGATTTGAAGGGCCTTGTTCTCAACCTTTTCTTTCCGTAGGAGGTCCTGAACTTTATTTTTGTTGGACTCCAGTTTAGACACATGTAATGTAGATTTAAGCAATTTTGTATATATGATATCACTTGTTTCTCTATGAAGGTGTATCACATTTATAGTAGGGATTTTCTCTAAGTTCACATTCACTTCTGATACCTTATTACTAACAGTCATGTCCAAACTCAGGGTATCTTTGGCATGATCCCTTATAGTTTTTAAAGTTATATCTAGCTTTTGCAATTGTCTCACTTCCTCGTATAATTTTACTGTTTCATCAAAGGTTTTATCATCCAGTTTCCTGTAGGTATTCAACCACTCCTCCTTTGATGTATACTTATTTGGGGTTACTCCATCAAATACATATTCCTGAAGCTCCAGACAAATTACTTTGACTTTTTCTTTCTTCTGTTTACCTTTCACACTGCTCTTCTTCACCTATACCATTTGTCCGTCTTGTCCAATTTTTTGCTTCTTCAGTGTCCATGAAACCTAAATGTTCTCTCTTCTTTGAATTTCCTAAAATTTTTATTAATGATGAAATATTACCAGGAACTGCAACTATGTTAGAAAGATCAATTGGGGAAGAATTATTTCCAGGTATGGGTGACACAGAGTCTTGTTCCATGCTGATATTATCTGGGATATTGTTAGGATAATCTTCCAAATTAGCTGCCTCTTTGAGTCCATCTACTTCAGTATGTTCAAAAGGCTTGTTTTTGTTTTCCCATCTTCTTTTATAGATTAGCTGGTGTGGATAATAGTTGATAGCAGCTCCCAAAGAAAACCCCATACTTCTAAGCAGATTATCAATGATTGGTAGAGCAGCTCTACTTTTGACAACATATGGCCCTACCACCCAGGGAAATTTAATATCTGAGCTCTTCTTAAAACTTAAGATGTGTTCTTCCTCAACTGTAAGCATTTGTCTAATAAATTCCAAAGAAAATATTATAGCTGTCAGAAAGGCTGGGAGAATATAAGGCTGGTGTACAAATCCATATAACCTTATAATTATTTCAGACTCTGAAAGGAGCCACTCTCCTATCTTTTTACTAGGGGAAGGTTGCAATGTTTCCTTCATCTCTGGCAATACCTTGGGCAATCTTTCCTGAAAGAAAATGTTATATATTTCTGCCATCAAAAAATTCATGAACTTGCAATAATTCTGGGTCATTTCATTAGGATTTACCAACTCAGGAAACTGTAGGTTATCTTCATTATCTGATAAGAACATTTTCAACAAAAAGGACTAGAACCTGAAAACTCTGGTACTATGGAAGTTGACTAACTGAGAACGAATGTCCTCGTCTAGGAACTCATCAAACTTAAGGCAACAAGACTAGAAAGACTGACTTGGAAGTTTTAGACTCAATTGGGAAAGTACTTAAGATAAACAACAGACTCAACAGTGAATCTGTAACATAACCATTAGTGTCAAACCCCAAAAATTGACCGGTTAAAGTTATACACGACTGGGTTTCTTCATTAAACAAAACCAGGTCAATAGGGTAAGATATACTTATATCCTCACTATCAGGTTTTGAACATGACTTCAAAAAGGTTTCCTTACTCTTGGTTGCAGACTCTTGGAAGAATTGTATGATGTTTTCTTCTTTGTACTCCTGGGATAAATGAACAAAATGGAAAGATAGGGTTTTGCGGATAAGAAAATCATGAATAGAGCAAAGGATCCTAGACTTAGGTTCTTCCATGACGACTTCTTCAGCTGCAGAATAGTTATTCGCACACTACTCGACACATTCAGGGCAATTGGGGGTCTGGTCAACAGAGAAAAAATGAAAGAAAGACCTGAAAACACCATGAATGTCACTACCCTGGTACTTAAGAATTTTCAATTTATTTTTATCCGACTCAATTGTTTCATTCAGTAAAATGGTATCAAAAACTTCAACATTTTTGTCTTCGAAGCTTCCCTCAACCTTCTAACAAGAAACCACTAACTCTTCACTATCTGCCACTTCTACCACTTCTATTTCATCCATTTTCAGAGATATTTGGAAAGTTTTAGGATGCATACCTTTCTAATTAGCACAGAGTTCTGACTCATCCACGTTGGCACTTTGCGCACAGTGAGGGTTATTGTCAATTCTAATACTCAGAAAATCAAACCTTTGAACTCCACGTAGGTGTTTTTATAATTTTTTATGTTTCATAACCATTGTGCATCTCCTGTAATTTATACTGTAGATATGTTTTTCTTTGAAATATAAGTCGTTCATGCGCAAGATCTCAATCCCAAGGCTCAACATTATCACCCTACACAACTTGATTCGTCGGAATCAATATCAACCATTGATATGTAGTCTACCTTCATCAGAATCGTCCAATTGTGAAAAGCTTGAACATTTTGCTAATCATTTCAAACCTGATTAATCAAGCAAATTTCGTTTGCAGAATGCACCTTATCCATCGATCAAAACCCGACCACTATCGCAACTGTTGATCAACGTGGCCCCTACCACTTTCCACAGATTTTAATCTTGAATTTCTCCACGCTAGTTCAATCTATGGAATGTTTCCGACTGTAGATCTATCTCAGCTCACATCTTATCTATCCGATCTTTCCACCAGTTAACCAATTCCGCCAATCTGAAAAATTAGTTTTTCCTTGCATCTCCGATCTGCGGAATTTCTTTCCACCATTGATCTACAACTTCTTTAATCTGAGTCGTCGATACTTGACACCTTTTATCTCCATTCCACTGATGAGAACATTTCAATTTCTCCCCCATGTTTCAAGCACCGGAGCGATCCACCACTGTAGATCGAATCCCTTTCTTCATCCAACGCTTCATGATGAAAGATCATGATAAACCATTAATCTAAAGAGTGTTTCCACAAAATTTTCAAATATGATCATTTCCAAACCCTTCAATTAAACAACACAATTTCAAATATAGTGCTAACACCTTCTACACCACAGCAAAATGGTTTAGCTGAAAGGAAGAACAGGACATTAGTGGAATGTGCTCGCAACATGTTAAAATGTAAAAATATCTCTAATGGTTTTTGGGAAGAAGCCATTAATACTACTGTTTATTTAAAAAATAGAAGTCCAACTAAGATTCTAGATCTGAAAATGCATTTTGAAGTCCTTTATGGCTATAAACTTGAAGTTGGTCATTTAAGAGTATTTGGTTCCAAGGTGTTTATTCATATTCCCAAAGATGAGAGAAGAAAACTTGATGCAAAATCTATTAAGTGTACATTCCTTAGATATTGTGATGATCATAAGGCATACAAACTATTTGATCTTAGTACACATAAGCTCATAACAAGCAGATATGTGTTTTTTCATGAGAATACAGATGATGAAATAAGTAAACATGATGTCTGGCATACTCCTTATGACAATGATGTTCACGTTACAATTGATATAGATGGTGAACATGAACATGTACACGAGCAGAAACATGTACAAGAACAAAGTGAAAGCAACATGGATACTACAAACACTCCTCTTAGAGGGGATCCTACACCTCATAAAAGAAAAAAGTGAAAGTGAACAAAGCAGTGGACCATAGAGGAAGTCATCACGAACAATTCAGGTAACCACCAGGTATAAAGATTATGCATTGATGACACAAGTAATTAATGTTGAAGAACTTGTTACTTATAAACATGCCAAACATCATAAGGAATGGGAAAATGCAATGAATGAAGAATGAAACATGGGAATTAACAGAACTGCCTGAAAACAAAGTTGCCATAGAATGTATATGGATGTATAAGACTAAATTTCATGCAGATGGAAATATTGACAAATATAAGGTCAGATTAGTTGGAAAAGGGTATGCACAAAAGGAAGGAATTGATTATGTTGACACTTTTGCACATGTATCTAAGTTAAATACAATAAGAGACATGATTGCAGTAGCTACACAACACTATTGGAAAATACATCAGTTAGATGTTAAATCTGCATTTCTAAATGGTGATTTAAAAGAAGAAGTTTATTTGATTCAACCTGAAGGATTTATAAATAAAGGACAAGAGGTGCTTAGCAAGGTTTTGTGAAAAGAAAAATCGATCCTAATATGTATGTCAAAAAGGATGAAGAAGGGAGTGTTGATTTAGTATCCTTATATGTTGATGATATGATTATCACATGCAATGCTTCTCACTTGATTGAAGATATTAAAATTCAGTTATCACAGATGTTTGAAATGAAAGACACAGATGTTTGAAATGAAAGATCTTGGTGAAATAGATTATTGTTTAGGTATGGAAATATGGATAGAAGTCGGTAAAACAATGATCACTCAAAGTAAATACACAAGGGAAATACTGGAAAGATTTAATATGAGTGAAAGCAAGCCAGTGACAACACCTTTAGAACAAAATGTTAAGTTATCTAGTGTTGATGAAACTAAAGAGGTAAATGGTACTTTGTATCTACAGTTGGTGGGAATTTTGAACTATCTCACTACTACCATGCTAGATACAACATATTCAATCAGTATTATTAGTCAATTCATGGATAAGCCACTTGAAAGTCATTGGGTGATTGCGAAGAAAGTTCTTCGATATCTAAAAGGAACTGTTACTTTTGGTTTTATGTATACTGATAATTGTGATGTTGAGTTGACGGGTTACTTTGATTCAGATTGGGCTATAAATCCTAATGACATGAAATCAACTTCAGGATATGAATTCAACATAGGTACAGAGGTTGTGTCATGGAGTAGTAAGAAACAACCAACTGTTTCTTTATCATCAACATAAGCTGAATACAAAGCTCTATGCAATGCTACTTGTGAAGCTGTTTGGTTAAGGAGAATTCTTGAAGATATTGCCAATAAACAAATGAAGCCAACTGTTCTCAAATGTGACAATCAATGCTATATTAAATTGGCACACAATCCAATTTATCATTCCATAACCAAGCATATTGAAATTCAACATCATTTTGTAAGAGAAAAGATACAATCAGACGAAATTGACTTAATCTATTGTAATACCACTGATAATGTGCCTAACATCTTTACCAAGCCTCTTGGAAAGAATAACTTTGAAGAATGCAGGAAACAGTTAGGTGTGGTAGAAAATCCATTTCTCCATTAAGGGGAGGTGTTAGATATTAATGTAGAAATGCTTAAAATAGAAACAACTACAACTGAATCCACGTTTAGAAACAACTACAACCGAATCCACGCTTGCCTTTATTTATTGTTATTAGATCCATTTTTGTAGGGATCTGTTGGTTGTGTGACAAAATATATATGTAATGCATTTCCTCCTTCAGAGATAATAAAGTAATCCTAAGAGCTTCATCTCTGTTAAACTCTAGTATACTCTGTTTATGTTGTCCTCAAACAAAGATATGGATACTCAGACACACAAGATAGATATCAGATTTACTGCATTTTTCCCTTATAAAATCTGCAAAAGGTTGATAATGTAACCTGCCCCTATAGCAACCTTTTTTCTCCTGTAAAAAACCCAAGCAATATAAATACCACTGTCAATGGGGATAAACATATTTGACTGCATCATGATGTTTATTTAGCTTCACGGGGGAGATACTGAAGGAAGAAAGAATGACAGGGTTTATAAGGCATAAATGCTCAGCACAAAGGCTTCTTGATTCCTAATGTTTGGGACATAAGACACTTGGATATCTGTGTAAGGAGACAATCCTGAGCAGGTCAAGTGTCTTTCTCATAGGCACCCACCTAGGTCTTTCAGATCACTTCCAGAGCTAAACAACGTTCCACCAGATATCAAGTCCCGACCTTCGCATCGACTTGGTAGAAATCGACACTAAAGCGTACAAGTCTTGAGTGAGAGAGTGAGGGTAGCCACTCTAGCTTTTGACACCTTCAATCGTGAAGTTTCAAGGGTCCAAAATAAATTGCCAGGCTAAAAAAATGGGCATCAATACCCCAAGAGGTTAGATACACCCTCAACCTCATCAATCCATTCAACAAATTAGAGAGCACTGCTCCCATCAATTCCCAGATCCAACAATTCTTTTTAAAGGCACTAAAAACCAACAATCAACCCAGAAAAACATGCCCCTTCACTCATTATTCTCCTATTCTAATATTTAACAAAGTAACAACTCATTCCCAGTAAATTATTTTGGTCTTCACATTTTTTTCTACTCTCATGTCGACCCACTGACCCACTGAAGTTGTTGCTTCCATCGAACCACGAAAGTTGCTTTTTCCTATCCCCTATGCGGCTATGCTACTTTCGACACAACATAATAGGCTTCAATTCGTGGCTTCATGGGGAACCGTTTGCTTTATGGAGCACCGTTTGCTTCATGATATAATGGACTACTCCGTTGCCAAATTAAAGTCCAAGTGGCTCAAGAGTCTTGGCAACAATGTAGGAAAAAACAAATCCGCTATCTAATTTATAGCACGCTGGTTGTAAAAGTAATTATGACTAAATATTTAAAATTATATCGGAGTATAAATCCATGAAAAATTCACCATTATATCTTTAAAATATAAAAACTGACTTTGAACCAATAGATTAATGAATGAAATAGAAACACCAACTTTGTGAATGAATTGAGGGATAAAGGTTTGTTTATGTAACATTCCAACACAATACATTCATGCCCATAACCATTTAACCCTATGTATTCAACATGAAGATGCTTGAAAATATAGTTCAATAATCCTAGAACCCATAAAACTTGAATATCTAATTTTGGTCTATTTAAATCAAAATAGAACACACCGGGATGACATGTAGATTTCTAGTAGACCAGAGCCTTCATAGTTGGCTCCAGACATGGCAATGTTATTTTATTAGCTACATAATGCCTACATAGTTTCCATCAAGATTGAGAGATTTCATAGCTGGCTACATATTCTATGGCTCCAACTTGTTCCCCATTCAATATAATTGGATAACCCAAACAATGATCCATCTCCTTCTACTTCTATCATATGCAATGATTTATCCATAGTTAAGTAATAAATTCAATAAAATTTGGACCAGAAATCGTCATCAATTTAGTTGTAAATAATTGATAATTAATATTTAATATAACTATATTATTATAATATTATTTTTAAATCTAAAAATTTATAATATTATCTTAAATATGAATAATAAATAATTGGTTTAACTTGGTTAAAACAAGTACATTACATTACCATTTATATTTTATATGGCATATTTTATTACTATTTATAATATATTGTTTGTGTTTTTAAGATAGTTAAAGATGTGTTCCAGCTTCAACTATTTCCCAAATTTTCTAAAAATTTTGGACCCTCTTTGATTTTATCTTGCCTAAAATGGTTTGGATTCATGAACTCTGTTTTGTTTTCCCTATGCTACAGTTTGGATTGTTTCGAGGTCAACTATTTTCATGCTTTTCGAAAAATTGTTGTGTCTGCAAATGCTTTGGGTCGTGGAGTTTAAAGTTTGATTTGAAAATGTTGTCCTTTTGATCTGATTGTTTTCCTTTATCACTATTGGAGGTCAGTTGAGGTTTGAGTCGGAACTCTTGCTCTCTATGCCCCCACTATTTCAGAGGTTAAACGAACTATTTTTTAACGCTTCTCAGCCAAGGGTCTTTGAGCACTTAACGCTGTGTTTTATGTTTGCTTATTGCTGTCGAAGGTGTTTTCGAACAATGAATCAAGGTTCTAGTCTAAAGCGACACCGCCGTTACGGAGGTCTTGTTGTTTGTCTCGCCGACAGTGTGGGTGTGCTTAGTTGTAAGTCCGCCGATCCATAGTTTTAGAACCTCCGATCGCTAGCGTTTTTTTTTTGTTTTATTGTCACGGAAACCCAGTCAACTATTTTTTTTCCATTTTTAGGAGTTTGAATGATTATCTTTTGTTGGACTTGAACTTGAAATTTTGCTTTTCACTGTCGGAAGTCATTTGAACTGTGAATTGGGGCCGTAGTGCTCTACGCAGCCGCCGTTACGAAGATTAAGCAATGAACATTCTGATGCCCCATTTTATTTTCACCGATGGTTTGATTTTCGCTGTTGTTTTCTATTATTGCGGAACCCTTAGGTTGTATGGCTCACGTCGTTGCGGCTGCGCAGTACTCTATCTCTCTGACGGTTAGTTGGTCCATGTGCTGACGCGATACGGTTTAGTCCTCCGAGCCTCTGATTTTCGATATTCTCGGGTGGTCGCGGAGCCTTTAGTTTGTTCATCGCCCACCATTGCGGCTTCTCTTTGAACTGATCAACCGATACTATAGCTGTTTCGCTTGCTGATGGTTTGTTTTGGTTTTTGCTGATATGTTTTATTTGTCGTGGAAGCCGTAGTTCTTTTGTCTTTCACCGTTGTAGCTCCGGAGTGCACTAACCATCTGAATTATAGAGTTGTCGACCGCCGATGTTTTATGTTTACTACGGAACCCTTTGCCTATGCGGTTTCCACCGTTGCGGCGTTTTAGTGAACTAACCACCCGACGTTTATGTCGTTCTGTTCACTGACGAGGATATTTTTCCACCCGATGCTATAGTATTTAGTCTTTCCGACGCCGATAGACTTAGTAGTCTCACGGAACTCGTTTCCTGTCTGAAGCCCGCCATTGCGGCTGTGAATAAGACTATCCTGTCGATGCTTTAGTGGTTTTTTTCCTCCGGTAAGGGTTTTTCCCGCCTGTTCTGTGTGTGTTTTTACCCTATCTTATGGGCGACGGAGGTTTCAGTTTCTTTTATCATTTTAAGGTTTTCGCGACGAGAGCGCAGTACAGGGCCTCACTTTGATGATCAGCTTTATTGTTAGTATGGTTTACATTTGTTGAAAAGATACAGTCCGAATTAATGATGAATTTTTTGTTTTAACTCAAGATGGAATTAGAAGATTCTTCAAACCTCAGTTTGATGATTACTGCTGCAAAGAAGACATAGCTGAAGGACAAAGCAGAAGGGAGTTGACTGAAGAAAGGAAAAGTAAGAAGCACAGGTGTTGCTAAAAAAGAAGAGAGTGAAGATCTGAGAACAACAGGATTTTAAAAGGACCAATGGATTACTAAGCAAAATTGATAGCAGCAGAGCACTGGGCTCGGAGATGGCTCATCAGTTACCAAGCCGGTCCCTTTTTACAAAGTGCTTGTAAATCTTAATATAAAATGTAACATATTGTACGAATCATGAGCACTCACAAAGGACAAAATTGTGAGATTAAATGGTTGGGGGAGCCCAAAGGTCACCCCGGGGGGGGGAAACCCAAAGGTTTTGCTGTTTGTATAAATATAGGAGAATTAGAGGGAATATGGGACTTTTTCCCAGACAGATTTGTGAGAATATGATGTAAGAAGAACTATTTCCTTTTGCATAAAGAAATTACAAGTTTCCTATTGGAGAAAACTTTGTGGAATTTTTCAAATGCTGTGCCATGAATTTGCTGAATGTGAACTATTTCATTTTCAGTCTTGTGTCCATGAACTGTGAGATCATTATAAGTCTTTGAATCTATGTTCTTGTATGAATGCTCTCTATTTTATTCTATGAATTTTCCACTATGAGTAATGAATGATGTTCATAAAAAATTGGTTATCTGGTTGTTCAAATATCTTTAAATGTTCATGTGTTTTGAAAGAAATATCAACTATCTGTGGTCTTTCTTAATGAATGTGCAAAACACATTACTCATTAATGAATGATAATCTTGCTCCCTAGGGATAGGTTAGATAGTTAGTTTTAGTTTTCTTGCTGTGTGTGATTTAAATGTGAGAGAGTTTAAGACGAGAGGTAAGAACCTGCGCATCACATTGTGACCGCTCCTCGTATTCTTTATCAATTTGCATTCTTAGATAGGCACTTGCATCTCATACTTTAATATAAAACTAAAACATACACGGTGGACTGGGCCGCAACCAGTAAAACCTTTTTATTTTGTTACTTGACCTACAATAGTCGAACCGCAAATCGGACGAATTCCCCATACCAAACAATAACGGGCTAGTTGGGAACGTTTACTGGGGAGAATCCCTTGCTGTTGTCGCCTACCATTTTCCAGGCCTCAACAGTTTTGGTGCTAGAAGGAGGGCAGCCAGTGCATGGCTGGCCGAGGAAACCCATTTCCTCGAAATTACTCAACCGATAATAGTTATGAGAGCAGTTTGTTTCCCAATCCAATTCCTAAAGAGAAGGGTAAAGAGCATTTGTATTATGTCAATAACGAAGTAGTGAATGATTTGAGAAGACATACTAGGGCATATGTGAAGAATATTGGAGGAATACCGATTATCCCTGACTTACCCAGAAGAGGATATAAAAAGAAAGACCTCCCTATATTGGAAGACTCAGTGTTGGTTGGATATTTGGAAGAACTTGTAGAAACAACCTTACAGGAAGTTGCATAGCCTTTGAATCAAGTAGGTCCAGATACACCTTACGGTTCACCTGTTAATACTGCTATTCATTCACCACCTCACTCTCCACCCAGACTCATGGCAGGCACAAATGCAGATCAGCCGCCCAACCCACCAAACCCACCACCTGCTTGGAGGGCCAGATCACCATTAAACCTAACACCACCTTTGCATGACTTACCTTAGGATTTCGAGAAAATGTTGCCTAAATTTGACCGAAGTGAAAATATTTTAGTAGATGATCATTTGCAAAGCTTCTACTTGGCTATAGAAGGACTAAGGGCCGGAGAACATGAAGATGTAGTCTGCATATTGTTTCCACATACCCTGAAAGGAGCAGCAGCTCATGGTATTTTGCTCTGCCTGCAAACTCAATCCCAGACTGGGATACATTTGAAAGGATATTCAGAAATAAATATGCAGCCCAGAAAACTCATGCAACTCCAATGAAAGGATTATGTGCTTTGAAGAAAGAAAGAAAAGAAAAAGTGCATAGTTTCACCCAGAGGTTGCTGCTTACCTTAAGAATTTTTCTGCAACTGATAAACCATCTGATAAAGTTCTGATCGAATACTATACTTCAGCTTTAGGGCCTGACTTGGCCATGTTTACCAAGATGCAAGTCAAATCTACGTTGTCAGAAACATATGAAGAGGCAGAGAGAGTAGAAGCTGAAAAATAGAGCATAGAAGATTATCCTGAATAGTCGGGAGAAACAACTTTTGGTAAGAAAGCCTTATTACTGTCTAAGCCTAAGGAGGAGCAATCACATGACTTTGAAGGAATGTTGAAAATGATGCAGAAACTATCTAATAGAATAATAGATTTGGAAAAGGAAAAAGAGGCTCAGAAATCTTATAAGCTTTACTATAAAAGGAGAGAGGACAACTCTCAATCTAAACCTCCTCCACATAGTCCTGCATCAATGAACTTAACAGAGGTGGGTATGGATAACTTTTGCACCTTTCATCAATAGCTCCATTCTGAAATTTTTTTCCCTCAATGGATAAATTCAATGACATTAGTAATGAATCAACTATTGGATTCTAAACTAACAGAAGCTGATGATGAGCAGGAAAAGGGTAATAAATCCACAGATAAACAAGAAGACAATGCTCTAGTTTTATGGGATTGTGTCTCACTCTTTGACACAGAAGACGAAAATTCACTAAAACAGGAAGAAATATCAGAAACAAATGAAACAACAAGAAGTCAAGGTTTGGTAAGTAAAGACAACTCAATACTTCCAAAGATTAAGAAATTTCGGGAGAAGATGAAGAGAATACAGAAGAACAACATAGATGATGAAATACCTAAACTTACCATTAGCAGTCAAGATCCGAAACGAGTCAACATTGAAGACAAAGTGGGTAATGACAAAGAAGATCTCAAAGCACCTAAAGGACCAGAGGAATAACTTCCCACCAACAACCAACCTGTAGAAGAAATTGTTGAAGCAAGTGTGGGAGGTAAGACTAGGTTTAAAACCCCACCATTCCTCCTGACTCTTGAGATTTTAAACCATAATGTGCACAATTGTTTAGTAGACTCAGGGTCATCTGTCAATGTTATGCCACTAGCAGTCTACAAAAAGATTAATGGACAACCTAAACCTACTGACTGGCAGGTTACTCAGTTAGACAGAACCGATGTGAAAGTAGTTTGAGAAATGGACGATGTGCTGATTCGCTTATCTACAAATAAAAAGATATGTCAGTACATTGATATTGTAGTAGCAGACATACCTGATGGCTATGGACTTATTTTGAATCGAGATTGGTCAGCAAGACTAAATCAGTATTTTGCTTCAGATTGGTCACACTTGTGGTTGCCTCATAAGGGAAGTCCAAACTAGATTAAAATAGTAAGAGAGCCCCACATGAAGCACAATGTTACACAATTGGAAGAGAAAAATGAACCATTGAATTCTGTGTTGGGAAATCATCTAATTGAGCTAGAACCGGGAAACTACCAAGCAAAAGAAGCTAGCAGTATATCAGACACCCAGCCCGATCTCCTTCGATTTTCACGGGCTAATGAGATTGATTGTAAAAAAGCAGATGTAGTTTTTTATTTAAGTATAGTAGAATTAGATAATGGTTAGGTCTTTTTCATTTTGTAGTCAATCCTATCCCCTTAACTTACAAGTTGCCAGATTTATAGGGGGGGGCAGAGGACTGAACAGTTAGTGGTTTAGTTCTCAAATTTTATTTTTATTTGTCTTGATTTTTATTTCTTGAATTATCTTGTACATAAATAAACTGATTTTGTTGTATGTTTGATTTATTTTATTTCTGCTTGTTTTCAGTTTAGATTTTGATTGATTTCAATAAAAAGAGGCAAACTTTTGGTTGCATGGAGGGCATCAGAATTCTGGATTAACTAAATTCCTCGAGTGTAAGACTATGTACTATTGTTTTATCTGAATGAATTTCTTCTAGTTGAACAGTTTTCCTGAATGGCTATGAACACATTGAAGTCCTACTTAATCCTTGTAAAATAACTCAAGATTAAAATGTTTGGAATACTATTTCGAGGCTCCATCCATCTCACATTTAAAATGTCTTAGGGAGTGATGGCAAAAGACCCATGGAAAGGAAGCAAGGTGAACAATATATTATATATAATTGATCCCATGCCAAGAATTGAAATCCAAAAGTCAAATAAGAGTCAAAACTCCTAAGAAAGCAATATGTATCAAAACAAAAACTGAATCATATGAGTATTAAATTGCCAAAAGTTCTTCTTCGTCCGTGCGCTGAAAATTAAATACATCTCTCACACAAAAGGACACTATGGATAGAGGAGTCTGAATAAAAATTTAGAAAGAAAGGCATGCAGGAGGACTCAAATGAAAGGACAAAAGTCCAAAAGCACAAAAAGTGCAAAATGGCATGGGAATGAGGAACAAATGAATATTTCTGTTTACCATATGTTACAATCCTATGGTGTCCGAGCTGAAAGCTACCCAAAGGCAAAGGTAAAATGAAACTCATATTCCTGGCCTCAAAAGAGTTATCTTGACTTTGAAATCTTGGTTTCCATTTTCCTAAATTGGTCTATCATCAACGGTTAAAAGTACATACATTTTCCATTTGGGAAATCCAGACATCTAGAAGAATTCAAAATGTTGGTTTTATTGTTAAACAGTCTGTTACTTAAGGAAGAAATTGTCCAGAGATCTGGGTCCACCAGGTAGTCGTCAATTTTTGCAGCTGCAACTATTTCCCAAATTTTCTAAAAATTTTGGACCCCCTTTGATTTTATCTTGCCTAAAATGGTTTGGATTCATGAACTCTGTTTTGTTTTCCCTCTGCTACAGTTTGGATTGTTTCGAGGTCAACTGTTTTCATGCTTTTTGAAAAATTGTTGTGTCTGCAAATGCTTTGGGTCGTGGAGTTTAAAGTTCGATTTGAAAATGTTGTCCTTTTGATCTGATTGTTTTCCTTTATCACTATTGGAGGTCAGTTGAGGTTTGAGTCGCAAATCTTGTTCTCTATGCCGCCGCTGTTTTGGAGGTTAAACGAACTATTTTTTAACGCTTCTCAGCCAAGGGTCTTTGAGCACTTAACGTTGTGTTTTATGTTTTCTTATTGCTGTCGAAGGTGTTTTCGAACAGTGAATTGGGGTTCTAGTCTCAAGCGATGCCGTCGTTACGGAGGTCTTGTTGTTTGTCTCGCCGACAGTGCGGGTGTGCTTAGTTGTAATTCCGTCGATCCGTAGTTTTAGAACCTACGATAGCTAGCGTTTTTTTTTTTAAATTGTCGCGGAAACCTAGTCTACTATTTTTTGCCATTTTTGGGAGTTTGAATGATTATCTTTTGTTGGACTTGAACTTGAAATTTTGCTTTTCACTGTCAAAATCCATTTGAACTGTGAATCGAGGTCGTAGTGCTCTACGCAGCCGCCGTTGCGGAGATTAAGCAATGAACGTTTCGATGCCCCGTTTTATTTTCACCCATGGTTTGATTTTTGCCATTGTTTTCTATTATTGCGGAACCCTCAGGTTGTATGGCTCACATCGTTGCGGCTGCGCAGTACTCTATCTCTCCGACGGTTAGTTGGTCCATGTGCCGACGCGATACGGTTTAGTCCTCCGAGCCTCCGATCGTCGATGTTCTCAGGTGGTTGCGGAGCCTTTAGTTTGTTCATCACCCACCATTCCAGCTTCTCTTTGAATTGATCGTTCGATCCTATAGCTGTTTCGCTCGCTGATGGTTTGTTTTGGTTTTCACCGATATGTTTTATTTGCCACAGAAGCCGTAGTTCTTTTGTCTTTCGTCGTTGCGGCTCCGGAGTGCACTAACCATCCGACTTATAGAGTTTCCGATCGTCGATGTTTTATGTTGACTACGGAACCCTTAGTTTATGTGGTTTCCGCCGTTGCGGCATTTTAGTGAACTAACCACCCGATGTTTATGTCGTTTCGTTCACCGACAAGGAGATTTTTTTGCCCGATGCTATAGTATTTAGTCTTTCCGATGCCTATAGACTTAGTAGTCTCGCGAAACTCGTTGTCTGTTTGAATCCCATCGTTGCGGCTATGAATAAGACTATCCTGCCGATGCTTTAGTGGTTTTTCCCGCTGGTAAGGGTTTTCCCGCCTGTTCTGTGTATGCTTTTACCCTATCTTATGGGCGACGGAGGTTTCAGTTTCTTTTATCATTTTAAGGTTTTCGCGACGAGAGCGCAGTACAGGGCCTCACTTTGATGATCAGCTTTATTGTTAGTATGGTTTACGTTTGTTGAAAAGATGCAATCTGAATTAATGATGAATTTTTTGTTTTAACTGCAGACGGACTTAGAAGATTCTTCAGACCTCAGTTTGATGATTACTGCTGCAAAGAAGACATAGCTGAAGGACAAAGCAGAAGGGAGTTGACTGAAGAAAGGAAAAGTAAGAAGCAGAGGTGTTGCTAAAAAAGAAGAGAGTGAAGATATGAGAACAACAGGATTTTAAAAGGACCAATGGATTATTAAGCAAGATTGATAGCAGTAGAGGACTGGGCTCGGAGATGGCTCATCAGTTACCAAGCCGGTCCCTTTTTACAAAGTGCTTGTAAATCTTAATCTAGAATGTAATGTATTGTACGAATCATGAGCACTCACAAAGGACAAAATTGTGAGATTAAACGGTTGGGGGAGCCCAAAGGTCACCCGGTGGGGCAACCCAAAGGCTTTGTTGTTTGTATAAATATAGGAGAATTAGAGGGAATATGGGACTTTTTCCCAGACAGATTTGTGAGAATCTGATGTAAGAAAAACTATTTCCTTTTGCATAAAGAAATTATAAGTTTCCTGTTGGAGAAAGCTTTGTGGAATTTTTCAAATGCTGTGCCATGGATTTGCTGAATGTGAACTATTTCGTTTTTAGTCTTGTGTCCATGAACTGTGAGATCGTTCTAACTCTTTGAACCTATGTTCTTGTATGAATGCTCTCTAGTTTACTCTATGAATTTTCCACTATGAGTAATGAATGTTGTTCATAAACAACTGGCTATTTGGTTGTTCAAATATCTTTAAATGTTCATGTGTTTTGAAAGTAGTATCAGCTATCTATGATTTTTCTTAATGCATGTGCAAAACACATTACTCATTAATGAATTATAATCTTGCTCCCTAGGGATAGGTTAGATAGTTAGTTTTAGTTTTCTTGCTGTGTGTGATTTAGATGCGAGAGAATTTACGACGAGAGGTAAGAATCTGTGCATCACATTGTGACCGCTCCTCGTATTCTTTATCAATCCGCATTCTTAGATAGGCACTTGCATCTCATACTTTAATATAAAACTAAAACATACATGGTGGACCGGGCCACAACCGGTAAAACATTTTTATTTTGTTACTTGACCTATGGTAGTCGGACCGCAAACCGGACGGATTCCCCATACCAAACAGTAACGGGCTAGTTGAGAACGTTTACTGCGAAGAATCCCTTGCTGTTATCGCCTGTGATTTTCCAGGCCTCAACAAGATGGTACATATTAAGTTGAACTATGTTTAAACAAGAGAATTATGGATTTATAAAACATGCATTGAAGAACATGTCATGATAGCAATTCTCAATTTAACAATGGCCACTCATAATATCTTCATGTAATTGCAAATTTTCTCCCCTCCCAAAACGATTACACTTCGTGTCTAGTAACAACGTAGAGTTGGTATACTGTGTATTTGTTTATTTTTCTATATTAATTTTAGACATTATATTTATCTTTAAATCTTATATATATATATATATTTCAAATAATTGAAATTAGAAACAAAATTACTTATTTTTTGAATGTTTTAATATATTTAATAATTAAAAAAATACCATTATTGCTATTTTTTCTTTAACTAACATTTAAATAAAGTTTATTTAAATCTTAATGGAGTTGTATTTCAGCATAATAATATACCATGACTATGAAATGAATTTTAGTTCTACGCTTGTTATGCTTTGGTTAATCTTGTTGACCCTGCTCAAAACACTCATAACATAAGATAATATATATAAAGGCTTAATAATGATACATAATGATACATAGCTCAAATTTTTATATTTTTATTATGCACCCAAAAAAAATTGTGCATTTGATATGGTAAAACTTGTTCAATTGATTTATAGTAAGCGTTTTATATTCTCATTTGCCGAGAGGTATGGTAAGAAAATTTTATATCTAAGTAAGTAGGAAGGCATACAGCTCAAAAGATATATAGCTCAAATTTTTATATTGCAGCAAAAAAATCGTGCATTTGATATGATAAAACTTGTTCAATTGATTTTTAGTAAGCTTTTTATATTCTCGTTTGCCCAAAGGTATGGTATGAAATTTTTAATATATCTCAATAAGGATGAAGGCATACATCTCAAAAGAAAATTCTCCATTGAAATATTGAAATGGAAAATGGCCATCGTGGGCTCCCTGCATCGAAATGTTGCTGCTCTGGCTGTTTGAAGCTCACTGCGGACACCAGAAAGCTACTACAACGATGAAGCTGAGGAAAGTTTAAATAGCCAAAAGGCTGATGCTTCCCATCCTCAGGCCCACAAAGACCAAGCCCACGAGCACTAGTTCATTGGGTAAACACGATTGCAGAATGTGATCATTAGTGTTGTGAATCGATTTAATCTTGGTATCTCCTTTTTTGTATTCCTGAATTAAACGTAACATGCTCTTCGCTTATTGCTTTGGATAAGATAAAGGCAACCCAGTCCTTTGGAACTTTGGGGGGGGAAGGGAGAAATAATAAAAGCCAACAAGCATGCTATACTACCAATTTATTGTGTGGAAAACTTCCCTGCCTTCGCCAGATCAGTTATTCAATGCACAAGGAATGGTTTAGCTAGAGACCAGATTCTTGATATTATCAGAAATATAATTTTATTTAAACATTGTTGAGTCAAACACTAAATATGAGATATAAACTGATCTGAACGCTCAACCTTGAAACCTTGGCGCTTTACCTTTGATTATTCGGTGGAAGCAATAGCAAACCAAGTAGAGGAAAGGGTGACAACACCAATTGCAAAGCTAATTGTATCATTCGTTGAAGAATCTGTGGCACAAACTACAGGATAGGAGGTAGCGACAGGTGCTTTAGTAGCGTCAGCTGGAGTAGCTATTTACCCCAAACCAGAATAGAAAGAAGCAGGGGAAGTAGTAGTCGCAGGAACGAGAGGAGATCCATTCAACGTCTATCAATAACCTGCCAATATTTCAAACACAATCCTTGTTTGCCCGATTCAAGTCTTATTGGCTTATCAGTCTGAAGAAACTGTCAACATTGCAAACACAAACCTCATTTGTCTGATCCAAGTCTTATTTCAGAATGAAGATTGCCACATTTCTGTTTTGTGGCATTGCCATGTGCTTGTCTCCACCTTATTTCTAACAGCCAATTTATTCCATCTTTATCTATAATTAGTGCATACATCTACTCCGCCCTTTCCTGCTTTGCAGTCCCGTGCCACTTAGGAAGCCAAGCAAAAACGACAATACTCTTCAAAATGCTGATTTGGACGTTTCGAACCTGGGCCAGTTGAATCTTGTGCGTTTACACCTTATAATAGGTTTTAACAATGCCACATTAAAAAAGCTCTAAACAAAGTCAATGTTAGAGAAATCTCAAGCATTTGTCACACTTAAGGCAGACTTCCCAAGAACATATGTCACTAATAAACAGAGAGTTATAGCTCTGTATTTCTTAGGTTCAAAATAAAAAATATCGTCCACCAACTTCAATTGATTTGTGAAATATCCTCAAAATGGGATTAAGATAACTACAAATGATCATAGAAACATAAGGATGATATTATGAGATGAATTGCGAGTTATAACATAAACTTGATCGTATAAATATAAGTTTATTCTGTGATTCTGAGAAAAGACTATTCTAATAAATAGTTAGATGTAAAGATATGTATTTATGTCATTGTGTTGCATTTAGGAATAGATATATGCATGCATAGGTTCAAAACTACTCTTTACATTTTGTAATTTAGGTACCATATGCTCTTATTTAGATGTCTATTCAATTGAAAAGAAAAACATAATGCGCTGTTATTGTGGCGTGTGGATGAAGAACAATAAATAGTCTATGTTTGATGTATTTTTGGAAATAAAACCATGAAAGAAACAACATAATTGCTACATTGGAACTTTCAGGAATCAGATTAAAATCAAATACATTGTACAGTTTATTTCACTATAGGTAAAGAGGAATTTAGGAGACAATATAACTTATGTAGTCACCGCTGATACTATGAACAAACTTGCTTCACAACCATGGACAACTCTGCTACTGCTACTGTTGATTCCTTTGCTTATGGAACTAAATTAATAATAATCTATTCGTCTCTAATTTCGTCAACTTGATGCAACTTAGATAAAGTCATATCCTAAATAAGGGCACCTTAGTTCGTATTGTGAAATTCTAGAAAAGTTGTGTCATTCTCCAAGTTTCCCAGTGGCCCTGGCCCCTAGGTACTTTGGCCCAACAAAATTAAGGAAGCCCTAAAATTGCTTGCTACGATGGTTCCCAGTTTGGGCACCATTGATTGCAAAGTGACATGCGAAACTTGCTCTGCTAGAATGGTGGAGTGCCTTGGTCAGTTAATTTAGGCATCTGGAGTTAAATTAGGCATCCAATGTAAATTCACCAATCCCAACGCCCGCCATTGTTCCTGCTTGTAAAAACATAATTTGGGAATGCAGTATCCTGTTGATATGGGATGAATTATGACGTTGTATTGTACCTGAAGCTATTTTTGACAGTTCTATTTTTTTTATTGGTTATACAATTTACAAAAAGTTCAGACCTATCATCCAAAAGTTATACAATTTACAAAAAGTTTAGACCTATCATCCAAAATGTCATTTGGTAAAAATATCAAATTGTTATTCATAACAAGAGCCACGAGATGGCAATGTACATGCTCTGGCAAAACTAGAATCTATTGTCATAAAAGTGAATTTTAGAATTTCCATATATACATGAAGCTAGGTAGTTCTTAGTTAGTTGTATGGATTTTCATTTATCTATAATAAAAATACATAATCTTTAACAATAATCATGTATAATGACTTCATACTTTAGTAGCACAAACTTTAGAATATAAAATCTTATCCACAATGACAAGATCCAATCTTTAACATTAACCAAAACTATAAAATAGAAAACCTTAAAAAACCTTATCCATAATGACAAGACCCGATCTTTAACAATAAACATTATGAATAACATCAAACTTTAGTAATAATGTTTAGTACCTAAATAAACATTTGGCCATGTTAAATGTATAGATATGAAGCCTACAAATAGTATCATATTTGGCTCCCTCTCAAGAAATTCCACAAAATAAAATATATGGATCGCTCAATTCTCATAATATCTTTACATTACAATGGCCTAAGCACAATGTTGGGTTATATATATATTAAAATGGAGAATTCTAAAAGTGAGATATTAAATCGTGTGGTTTAAATTGTGATTTTAAACACATAAATGGAATCAACACTTTCGAGAACTTCTGTAAGGGCTATTGGAACTTTTAACTATTGTCTTCTATTTTAAGGCATACATGAACTTATCATTCATAATGGATACATGGAGACTTTATATTTTCCATTAAATATTTGAATGAACAAATAATCTCACAAAATATATTAATAATTTAAAATTTTAACCTCTTTTTTATAATAAAAATGATCATGTACAAACCCCACCAAAATGATGTGTGGCCCATCGAAAAAAAAACCCACAAATCCCTTGGTAAAACCCACAAATCCCTTGGTAAACCCACAAATCCATCATGGTGATATCATTTTGCATTCGAATATTCAATAACCCACAAAAATCCATAATTTGTGACATCATCTTCAATTCAAATATTTGAATAAGAAAACAATACCACAAAGTGTGCTAATGAACCTCTTTTCATAAGAAAACAATACCACAAAGTGTGAAATGAACCTCTTTTCATAAGAAAACAATAACACAAAGTGTGAAATGAACCTCTTTTCATAGTGATAATCTCCACATTGGAAATTTTAACCAAAGATATGAAAAGGGTTATGAAGCAGTAGCAATTGGTCTGGGTATTGACACATCCTTGCATATGCACTCTGGTTGTTCAACTGAGTCACTAACAACTATCCACTTTGGCAATTCTGATGACAACACACACTAACGGGTTCTCTACTTTTTGTTCCGCATGTTTTTAAGTTAGACAATGTTGTCTAGGGAAATTAGGATGCTTACACTGGTCATGCACCACCATTTTGTTTAAGTTTCTCATCAAAGACTCTACTACTTGGTTTTTTTGCATGACTACTCTTAGGGGTTGATACATTTGGGTCACTCCTTAATGGTTTTGGCACAACTCTATGACATGTTTTCCGTTCAAGAAGGCCGACAACAGTATTTTTTGTAGCTAATGACAGTCAATGTTTATAAAAAATTTATTAGACAGTGAAAATGATCTTACATCTTAGCTAAAAAAAAGTTTGTAATCTTTTTAGGTTCCTAAAAAATGTCAAAATAAATATAAAGTTTTAAATTTTTATGATATTCACGATTGTTACCATTAATTAGGAAAAAAATAATTTACCACATTTCAAAAAAATATAAGGAATTAATTGATTTAATATATTTTTATGCTTGAAAATATCAAAGAAAAGTTTTCCTAAATTTCCATAATTTTGATGAGTTAACAAGTTAGCAAAATCGATAATGTTACAAACATTTTGAAATGACATCTAATGTGAAAATATACAAGACATTTTAAGAAAAATGGTTTTCATCCTCCACTTTTTTGAGTTAACAATGGTTTTCATCCTCCACTTTTTCGAGTTAACAAATTAGCAAAATCAATATTATTACAAAATGACATATAATATGAACATATACAAGACATTTTAAGCAAAATGGCTTTCACCCTCCACTCTTTTAATATCATAAATATCACAAATTCATTCATTCTACATTAGTTTAAAAATTCACTAATACAATAATTTATTTTAAACCTTCTAGATTTTTTTTATATAATAACAACTTACTATGAAAATACACTTAATTAAAAATTAATAAACATCCCTTTCGATATAATTGTAAAACACTTCACTTCTTTTGGCATACTAATTTAAACTAAATAACGTTGATTATTTGTGCGATACCTTTAAATGCACGACACATTTTGATACATAATAATTTAAACCATATAAGATTAAACATTGCTTGTATACCTTTACATGCCTCTATACAACTAAATACATAACACAATCATTCCCTTCACATGGTCAAATAAATAAAAAACCAAACTTTTCTTGACATACAAACCATAGTTTAAGTGTTAACCAAGGAACCACAAAGACAAAAGGACATATTTTAAGTCGATTGTGTGTCTAACCATCCTTGTCCTATGCATTCTGTACTCTTATAAACCACCTAAACTAATTACCAAATAACTTCGACCATGACCATGACCATGACTATACCACATATATAGTTCATATTTTTTACGTCACTTCTGTTGCCACCCCTGCAAATAAATATTTTTACAAAAATATTGACAAAAGGACATCTGTTAAGTCCATTGTGTATCTAACCATCCTTGTCCTATGCATTCCATACTCTTATAAACCACCTAAACTAATTAAGAAATAACTTTGACCATGACCATGACTATACCACATATATAGTTCATATTTTTGACGTCACCTCCGCCGCCATCCCCTGCAAATAAATATTTTTACAAAAATATTGTTTTAATATTACAAACTACAACTATATTAAAACATTTGGTTTTTAAAAAAAAAATCGCTCACGTACGGTTAGATTAATGCAATCTCTCCGATCATATATAAAACAGGTACATAATAATAAGATTTGAATATGAATTCTATGATTTAATAATAAAAAGGTTGTAAAAAAAAATTATAGTATGCATGCATTATCATTTTATTTTATGTTTTATATAAGAACTTCAACTTCAAAAATGTATCAGAATTCATACTTCATTCTTTGAAAACAAAAACAAATACAATTAGCGTTTGTTGCTTTTCCTACCATTTTTTTTAATCTAAAATTAAATTTTAGTTTGTATATGAAATTAACCATTTCAACTTAGAAAATTCTTTTCAACAATCCTTGGAATATGCAAAAGGTTTTGGCCATTAATTTTAAATTGACAAAAAAACATCCTATGTAAAGTCCATTCTATTAGGGTTACAATGTTAATTATTCTTCTTCGATTACCTAAAAGTGTAACACCAAGAAACACATATTTCCTTATTCCCATACGATTGGGAATTTTCATTTCCTCCAAAGACTAGAAAAGTCTATGTAAAACATGTGCAATGGTTTCCCCACCAATGTATCCCATGCGAAGGCCATTATATGACGTAGGGTTTACAATGTGAATTAATTGTCTTCGATTATAAGTGTATGGGAGGTTGGACACTCCTCGTGATGTTGACAAGAATACTCTGGAGCCGTCTGCTTACGGGTCTCAGAGGGACTGTGTAGCCTCTCGTTCACCGCATGTGGGTTCCGTTGAGTAGGACAAACACTTAGGGTTCGTGAGCAGTGTTATAGGGGCACAAGAACATCGGCGATGCTCAATCCCGTAGAAGAATGGGTTTAATACTTCAGGATCCAGTGGTGAGGAGGCCGGTAGAACAGTCAACAAGGTGATTCATAAGCGCAAGAAAAATTGGATCAAGTTAAATCCGGTCGTGAACTATTCGGTGGGGGAAGATATTAGCTGGGAAATGATGGAGCAGATAACCAAACTCACACTGGTTGGTCATTTTATGGGTAAGACGATTTCAGTTCGGATCGTCGTAAATTGGGTGGAGGAATGTTGGAAGGCATAGATGGGGGGGGGTCCCGGAAGTGGAAGGGCTTGCATGAGGATGGTTTGCATTCTCCTTTCAAAATGAAGAACAGTTTCTTCAGGTGTTGAATTTAAACTGGTCTTTCAAGCAGGCGTCAATTTTATTGAAGTGTTGGCACCTATTGTTCGATGCTAGCAGAGAAAGGGTGGACCTGGTGTCGATTTGGGTCTATCTCCCAAGGTTTTCGCTCTCATTTTGGTGTGAGGAGCATTTTGTTCACATTGGGAATCTGCTAGGTTCTTTCCTGGAAGCTAATACATCCTACAAGGTTTTGAAATTGAAGAGGGTGGCCCAAATACTTGTTAATATCAACATTAGGAATGGACTTCCTGGTGCGTTGAGAATGGATTGGAAGCAGTATTCATATCACCAGGTTTTGTACTATGAAAATGTCTTGTTTAGATGTAGACGTTGTCATGCATATGGTCACCCTGCGACTGGATGCTCTCTGTCAGTGCGTACTTTGAATGGGAAAAGGAAGAATAATGGGAGCTCTCATTCAGGAGGCGAGGGGGTGTGTACTGACGCATCGTCTCCCATGTCTTCACCTGTGGGACAGGCGACCGAGTTGATGGAGGTTAGTGAGGAGGAGGAATATCTTCCTGTGGGGCTTCCAGTGGCGGAGGTGGTCCGTCAAGTGGGAGATCCTTTTCTGATTGGGGCTCCATTTCCTGGCACCTCCTCTTTTACCCTCTCTTCGTCCATTAATTTTTTACAAATCAATTGAATGTTTCAAGTTTTGACTGGGTGGAAGGGATAAAAAAATCTGACCTTAACTACTCAAACTTTTGATCTCCCGTCACCCAGCTCTGCTGCATGTCTTGAGGAACCTCCCTCGGTTTCGGTTTTGGAATGGAAATCCCCTGAACCCTCTTCTCCTTGTTCCCCTCCTAAATCTTTAGATTCGAGCTATTTCCTTTGCTCCTGCACTAAAGGGTCTACTGGGGGGTTGGGGAAATCCTCTGTTGGGACTGCTAGAGGGAGGGGTCGTATTTCTCATTTTGCCAAGGCTCAGTCCAGAGCCAAGAAGGATATACTGGATGGAAAACAAATTTCAATTGAAAGGGCACTTAGAGAGGTGCATGCCCAGAAGGGTAGAAGATGAAGATTATGTCCTTTAATTGTCGAGGTCTTGCTGGTCCCCAGAAAATATCAGCACTCCGGAGGGTGGTCGACTTAGATCGTCCTGATATTTTGCTGCTTCAAGAAACAATGGGGGCAGGGGAGGAGATTAAAGCTACGTTGGAAAGTTGGTTTGGTGGCTGGTTTTTTGAGACTTTGGACGCTAGGGGTCATTCTGGAGGCCTGGCAATTGGTTGGAACACCAGGAATATCAAAGTCCTGAATGTCTGGGGTATGGAATCGGTTCTGGGTATGTCCTTTAAAGTCTTGGAACAGGTGGATATCTATAATGTTTTTAACATTTATGGCCCTTATCTAAATAGGATCTCATTATGGGATAAGTTGTTTAACAACTCTCTTCTGAAGGGCGATAGGTTGATTATTGGAGGAGATTTGAACTTCTCCTTGGGGCAGGCTGAGGTATGGGGGCCTCATGCGCGTGCGGATTTGTTAATTGGTATTTTTACCAGGAATTTGGTTGAGAGGAACTGGTTGGATATTGAGCCCTGCAAGCTCACTCCCACTTGGAAAAATAACATATGTAGGGATGGGAGAGTGGCTAAGAGGCTAGATCGCTTTCTAGTTACAGAAATGATAGTGGACAGACATCATTTTATCAGGAAATGGGTGGGAAAAGGTGGACTATTAGACCACTACCCAATCTTTTTAGAATCCAAGAATGTTCCTATTAAACCTCCAAGCCCATTGAAATTCAATAAGACTTGGCTTAAAGATGATATTTTTAGGGAACTGATCTCTAATGGATGGGTCCCTTTTCACCCTAGGAGTAGGAGCTCTACTGCCTTTTAGTTTGCAGTGAATATCCGGAATCTGAAGGAAGATATTAAAGCTTGGGCAGTGGACAAACAAAAGAGGGAGGATCGAGAACTACATCAAATTGAAATTGAGATCTCGGGGGTCTATAACTTGGAAGGAGGAGGGATGATGAATTAGATGGACACGGACCTGTTGATTTGGTTGGAAGGGAGAAGGATCTCTTTATTGCTAGAAAAAGAAGAAACATGGAGACTGAAGAATAGATCGATTTGGTTGGAAAGTGGGGATGAAAACACTAAATTCCTTCATGCTTATGCCAGAGGAAGGAAGGCAGCCAACACTGTGTGGATTTTGGTAGATGAACACGGTGCGGGACATGATACTTTCGAAGGTATGGAAGCTACTGGGGTTGAACACTTTAAGAAGCTTTACAAAGCACCTGTTCAAGCCTCTCTTGCGGAATTTATTCGTATTGCACAGGTGTTCCCTAGATTTGTTGATGAAGAGGACACCTTGGCTCTGATGGAGGAAGTCATTGAAGGTGAACTCAAGGCGGTACTACAGAGCTTCAAGAAGGAAAAAAGCCTAGGACCGGATGGTTGGATGATTGAATTCTTCCTGGAACTCTTTGAAATCCTGGGAGGGGATCTACTTAAGGTAGTGGAGGATTCCATAATTTTTGAGAGGATTTCGGCTAGTTTTAACTCTACTTTTATTGCGTTAATTTCGAAGGTGGACAATCCCATTTCTTTGAATGATTTCAGACACATCTCTCTCTGCAATTGTATTTATAAGGTGGTCACTAAGGTGATTTCCCGACATTTGAAGGGGATTCTGTCTGATCATATTACTGAAGAACAATTTGGATTTCTGGAGGGGAGGCAGATTCACGAGGCCATTGGGGCCGCACAAGAAGGAGTGCATAGTATGAAAACTAAAAATCTTAAGGGTGCCATTCTGAAAATTGATCTTGCCAAAGCCTATAATAAGGTTAGTTGGATGTATATTCGTTTATTGTTAACAGATCTGGGGTTTGATATTGCTTTCATCAGATGGGTTATGAGTTGTATCACTACTGTCTCGTTCTCGATTCTGATCAATGGTGCAACATCTCCTTTCTTTCATGCCGAGAGAGAACTGAGACAAGGCTGCCCTCTTTCTCCTTTACTCTTCCTGTTGGTGGCAGAGGGTTTGAGCAGATCCATCAAAGAAGCTAAAAGACTTGGAACTTTTAGAGGCATCCAAATTGCGTCGGATCTTCAGCTGACTCATCTATTGTTTGTGGATGATGTGCTTATCTTCTGCTCAGGTTCAACTAGAGAGATAAATACCCTGTCTCATATCCTGAATATGTTTTCAACAACCACTGACATGGAAATTAATGTTGGTAAATCTACATTTTCCACACATTTGTTAAGTATTGCAGAGAGACAGGAATACCTGATTTTTTTTCTTTTAGTGCTGGAAGTCTAGAGGGAGGACCGAAATATCTTGGGTTTAGGATGAAACCTAACAACTATCGTAAACAGGATTGGTCCTAGATGTTGGACAAGATGGAGAAACGATTGAAGATGTGGAGTCATTAGAGGAAATTTCAACTCAAAATGGGCCTCCTAAGAAAAATAATAAAATAATATTTATTAATTTTGGATGAAGAAAATAAAAAACTACTTTTTTGTTTGTATTTTCAACATATCTCCCTATGATTTTACTCAAATTTCGATCGAGAGAGCTTGTTGGATGCGAAATTAAATTCATCATCCAACGTGTACCCACTCGGCATACTTTTGACAGACCCCTCTAACCCCAAAAACAAGAAATAATTGGAAAAATGTGATGATCCGAAATTTAATTTCGCATCCAATGAGCTCTCCCGATCGAAATTTGAGTAAAATCACTGGGAGATATGTCGAAAATACGAACAAAAAAAGTAGCTTTTTTTATGATACCTATCCCCAAATTTATATTAAAAAATTGTTTAAGAACTATACGGTATTTCAAATTTAAACCAATTTCATTGGCTAACACATGATGACATGGAATTTGAATTATGGTTAAAAGACCCATTTTGAGTTGAAATTTTGCTCTAATGCATAAATGGTTATCCAGAGCTGGTAGGCTGGTAATGGTTAAGGTTGTTCTGGAGGCCATTCCAATCTATTAGATGTCCCTGGCTTGAATCCCTAAAATAATTCTGGAAGTGGTGCGCATAACTTGCTTTCGTTTCCTCTAGAGTGGTAAGCAGGAAGCCCAGGTTACTTCTTGGGTCCGGTGGGAAAGGATAGTGATTCCAAAGGGATTAGGAGGTTGGGGTTTAAAAAACATTTTTTTCTTTTCTAAGTTCCTGACGGCTAAAGGGGGTTGGAGACTCTTGAAGACCAAGAGTTTGTGGACTTAGGTTATGATTCAGAAATATATTGGGCCTAGATTGGTGGAAGATTGGATTCAGAACCCTGTGAAATTGCATGCAGGAGGTTCGATTTTCTGGAAAGCAATAGTTAAATCTTTAGAAGTCATTGAGGCAAATCTTGCTTGGCAAGTTGGGAATGGAATACATCTTCATGTTGGGGAAGACCCGTGGGTGGGGTGTATTCAACAACACATTCTTCAGGCTGAAACGATGATGGAACTGAGACAACGAGGAATCTTTTTCCTTAGTCAACTTGTGGCACTGGTGTAGGAAAATAGGTGGGAACAATCCTGGGTCCAGGAAGGGGATCTGGGACTTTCGAAACCAAAAACAAGGGAGATGGAAATGTATATTGGGGCTTTGTATCGTGATCAAATAAAACTTCATGACATGGAAGATAGCCTCATTTGGAACGCAGATCAGAGTGGAAAATACACCCCTAAGGCGGGTTATATCAAATGCAGTGCTGAAGGTGTGAATAAGGCTGAGGTTTGGTGGTGGAAGACCCTTTGGAAAATCCATTGTCCACCCAAAACCAGGCTCTTCATGTGGTGTGTATTAGAGAACAAGGTTCCGAGCTGGGATAATCTGCAAAAAAGAAGTTTTCAAGGTCCAGGTTGGTGTATCCTGTGTAAAAATGAGGATGAATTTGTTTTGCACCTCTTTTTGTAGTGTCCATATATCAGAGAAGTTTGGAAGGTTTGCTCAAATATTTTTGGCACTATGTGTAGGTGGGAGGGTTTAACCATTGTGGGAGTGTGGGAAAATTGGAGAAGAGCAAATCCGAGGGATTCTATGGTAGCTATTCCTTTGTTGGTTATTTGGGGAGTGTGGATTGCTCAGAATAATTTGATCTTTGTTGATAAAGGCTGCACTCCAGATATCATAGCTAATGCTGATGGAGGTATTCTTATTGCATTCCCTCAGCATGTTAAAGTGAAACTTCAACGGGAAATCTTAGTTGTAGAAATTGATAAATCGTTACCTTGGGGGTTCTTTGATGGAGCAGCACAAGACAATGTGTGCGGGAGTGGAGCTATTATACCTCTTAGGGAGCGTCACTTCTTTGAATTAACGATGGGTCTTGGAGAAGGAAGTAACAATTTTGCTGAGATGCTCAGCTTGAAACTTCTCCTCATCTTTGCAGCAGAGAAAGGGTGCAGAACTATCCATGTTTTTGGTGACTCAATGAATGTGATAAGCTAGATCAAGGAGACACAACTATGCAGAAATATGAGACTTGACAACATTTTTTCTTCTATTTCAGATGTCTTAGAATCTTATGATACATTTTCTCGCAGACATGTTTACAGGGAGATTAACAGGGAGACTGACAAGGCCTCGAAGGAGGGTCTACTATTGATGCAGGGTCAATGGAATATCAAGGAATAGGTTGATGGTGCATCTCATGAGTATTACCACAGACCCTTCATAGAAGGGGTTGCACAGACTTGATTCTTTGATACATTGATGCTCTTTATTTTTGTTCTCAAATTTGCTACAACAATGGTAGTTTTTTTGGCTCTGTTAGTATCAGACTTCTGTTTGGTTGTTGGCTCTACTGTATTTATTTTTTGAGTATTAGTATTTATGTATTTTGTTGAAAAATGTGGGGAAATACCTTAGATATGAGGCTGAACTGGTTATAACTCTATTGATATATGGTGGACATATGACTTGGCAGGAACTGAACAATCGTCCTCTTTTATTTTTTTGTGGACCTTTATGGTGATACTCTGAAAACACAAGCGGTGTATCTACAAAATGTAATTTTGTTCTCGAAAGATGAAATGAAATTATGCTTTTTTTCCAAGGGAAAAAAAGTGTATTAGCAAGCAAACACATGCTATCATATTCTCCCGACCAGATGTACTCCCATATAGTTGGGGGGTTTCATATACTCTAAAGAATTTAGGATAGTGTATGTGAATCCTGTGTACTCTTTTCCTTACGAATGCATCTATAAAGGATGTACTGGCCTTTTGGAATGTTTGATGTCATATTTTAATGTAATAATATCTAGAAATGTGAAATTTTTTAAAATAATTATCTGATTATATTGGCAGGTTTTGAGTATGAAATCTATTTAAAACTATAGAGTACTACTAAACTTTGTTTAGCACAGATTTGAGATGGTATGCATTTATCCTCAAATAAACAAGTTTCTCACAAGGCAAATGCCCAAGATGCTAAAAGAGGCAGATCTTTGAATGGACTAGTCATGGTATCTCCACACCATATTCTGACTCCTGAGTGATTCCTCCACATTTTCCCTTCCGCGTGCATTCTTCAATCCTATTTGAGCTTCAAGTTCTTCCCACACTTGGATAATATAAGGGAAATTAAGAAACATGTGAGATAAATTTTCCATATTCATTTTGCAGATAAGGCATCTTGTAGGCCCATACCAGCCACTTCTTTGCATATAATCCCATGCTGTCAATTTGTCGTTAAGAGCAAGCCGTTTGTTAGTCTTTGCTTTGTATTGTTCGCTAAGATTTCACTGCCAATTTCCAAAGCATGAGAAAGATCTATTGCTATGGAAATATTTTTGGAGTGATGCCATTAATTATTTGGATAAAATACTTAGTTTAATTTGATTGGATTTAGAAAAGAGAATTGTTATTAGCATTTTTGTTTGCTGTGTACTTGATGTTTATAGGTTAGTAATTAATCCATGTTTCAAAATCATGGGACCTGTTAACCCAAAAATCCCCCACATAGCTCTCAATGGCCTACACCACCCAAGGACACCATCTCACAACACTCATTTCACTCCATAAGACTTTCCATTTGACCCCCACACCTCCAAAAGAGCCCAAGGATGAAGAAAAGGGCTAAAAACCCCAAAAAAAGAGCCCAAAATAGTCCCCTAGGAGCTAAAGCCCTCAAAAAGGGGATAAAACCCTAAAAGGGGCTAAAGTTAGGGCAGAAGGGGCTAAAGCCTTGACCAAGGACTTAAAACCATAAAATCGCTTGGAAAAACTATAAAAGGAGGGTGGGGGGTCACTCTCAAAACACTCCTCACTTGCCTATTGTTATGCTGCCCGTGGAGGCTTTGAGACCTTTGCCTCTCAAACCACCCACATTCCCTCTCCTCCATTTCCATCCCATCAAGCCATTGCTTCCCAACCAAGAGAGAGGTGCTCCCATGAGCTAGGGCATGGTGGCCCATTTCCACCTAAGTGAGCTATAACATTTCTTTTCATGTTTGTCTAATTGTTTTTGCTTTCTAACCGTTATTTTTATTTGCAGGTTCTATTGTTGACATTGCTTGCAGGTTTGCCATTGTAGTAGCTTAGGTTGCTTGCAGGTTTCAAGGAGGCGGAACCCTAACCCGTTTTCTGCAGATGGGTTCACAAGGGCTTCATCTCCCTCTTTCTTTTATGTTATTAGCTCATAGTTTATTCTAGTTTTAGTTTTCTGTCACTATATTAGCTTAGTTTATTTTGCTGTCCTGTTTATGCTATTTCCATTTTGTTTTTTCCTGTTTTCAAAGAGTAGGAACCTACCCTTGTGCCCTATAGGCACAAGGGAGCCATTCTTGCTCCTGCAGTGAGGAGAAATCCTCACTACAGCTTTAGCGACCATACCAGGTTGATCCCACAGGATCCCTGGTCCAAAAATTTCAAGTTTTCAAGTTTTTTCAATTTTACCCTAGTTTTCAGAAATCTTATGTTAGATCTGTCTTAAATCTTGTTTATTTCCTATTTTAGTCAGTGTTGAATCCTTTACTAGGCCAATCCGAGTCAGACTGACCCCAGTACTAGTTACTGTCGGCCAGATCTGACCCTGCCTCACCAAAAACCCCTTTTCGGAGAAGGGTTCTCTTATGAGGGCAAAAGGTGAGACTGGGGCGCTCTTAATGAGCAAACAGGTGCACCCAGGGTGCACTTAATCCCTAGACAGGCCCGACTTCAGCCCAGAAACTCAGGTTGCGGCTTTTTTTGCATTCTATGCGACCCACTCGCTCATTTCTGGAAAAATCTCGTGGCCCCCTCGCTAGATTTGGTCATAAATGTGCGGCCTGTCACACAGAAGTTGAATTTAAGTTTAATTGACAGTAATTTTCAGTTTTAGAGGACTGTTAGTGTGGCCCAACTTCCTCTGTCCACCATTGCAGGTCTTTTTCAGTTTTCTGCAAATCAATCCATGAACAATGTGTAAATGTTAAATCAATCATTAAGGCTTAATAAAATGAACTAGTCTAATTAAAAGTAACTTAAAAATAACCATCTTGCTTCCCCCTTCCTCCTCTACCCAGTCATCACCCTCCAGGGTATTCTGGGATACGACGAAGGGTAAGCTCGTATAGATCTAGGCACTCCATGGTATTTTTCCCAAACCACTAAAACCGGGTGACCTGGAAGGTAGAGGGGGTAGAGAAGGAGGGCTTCTCACGGGGCTAAGCGTCCTCCCTGTTGACCAACCTAGCATTTGGGAGGTGACCCGAGGATCTACGGATAGGCTTAGTCCCATTATGTTGAGATACCGACACCTTCTCTTGGTTTGAAGAAGAATATCACTGAGAGGTAGACATTTAGTTAGGCCAGCAATCCAGGGTTAATCACTGTACTTGCTTACAAATTTTTGTTTATGTTTGCATTAAAAACCATGATATGAACTCTACCATGAATTCATAAACAATGTTGCAACAACCAAATACCAGAACAAACAAGCAAACCAACACACCATACCAAATAATTAACCCAACTCAGTTCATGACGTTGAGTAAGCCTTAAAATTTACCAAATTTACACTAAGTTCAATCAATTCTGCAGTCTTTGAGGACATAAGTCCCTGATTGCTTCAACTGTGGGAAGTACTTGGGCTTTGCCTAGAATCTCATTGTGAGGAGTACCACAGGAACCCCAAAGTAGTTGGCCGCTGAGAGGAATTGCCAAGCGAAACAAGCAACGACCCCTTTCGATTGAGTGAAAGCACTCGTGAGGAACAAGCCAAGCACTGTCTTCTGGCAGTCTTGGTGGTCGAGAGACCACCTTCAACCAATAGGAAGCCATTGAAATCGAGGTCCAAATCTCATACCCACTAGTTTCATACACAAAAGCGAACACAATTGATCCTCCACGATCTTCCTCATGCCTAAGAGGCGAACCACCACCATTCAGAACACTTGATCGGCACCGTCGAAGCCGCTCTCGGTGGTCTCCCACACCGTCAGAGGGCCACACACCCTATGATTCTAATTCAGACCCATATCAGTCTGAACCAAACCTCCACACCGCACCATCAAGCCCCATGGCTAGTGCAAACCCGGATCCATTTTTCGGCCTAACCTTAGCAAGTGGACGCATGTCCACATCACAACCTGTCACCCACAACTTGGCAAGCGGTCCAAGCATAGTTATCTAGACTGTCGTTAGCCAATTGCCACCACCCATAGTGACCAGCCAAGCTGGCCCAATGGTAACACATGGGGGCAGTGGCCCCTCCACACACACTGCCCCTCCGGCCACACAGGGGGGTAGTGCACCATCCACCTACATTGCCCCTACTGTAATACATGGGGGAAATGCCCCTGCTACCCATACCATCCCACCCACAACACTTTGGGCCATTGGCCCATTCACCATGGTTCCACCACAAGCACCCCTAGCCATGCAGATGCATTATGCATCTGCAAACCCCACCCCCATTGCTGCCCCATCCCACATCAACTTGGGGTCAAATCTGCCCTTCATGACTCGTCTGAACTTGCCTAACTTGGCAAGATTAATGAATAATCCCATCTGCCACCAAGATTTCTGGCCACCCATTGCAACTAAGCTGCCATCAGACATCCCAAAGTTTGAAGGCAAAGCCAAGGAATGTACCCAAAATCATATAATGACATTCCATCTATGGTGCTCATCCAACAACATCGTAGATGACTCCATCAGGATGAGGTTGTTCCAACGCACCCTTACAGGTGTCGCGGCCAAATGGTACATTGAGCTGCCATAAGCCAAGTACCCCGACTTCAACTCCCTAGCCTTCATGTTCCTACAGTATTTCCAACTCCCTGTCAAATATGACGAGGGGGTGGAGATCCTACTATCCTGTCACCAAAGCACCGCCACTCACATCACTGATCATATCCATGAGTGGCAGCAACGCCATAGCTTGTGTAAGATCCAACTTGATGACAAGATCTTCTTGGATTAGTTCCTCAAGAATTTTCTCCCGCCCATCACAAAGGACGTTGCATCTGAATGTCCCCAATCTGAAGAAGAGGCCATACTAAAGGCCCAACAATTTGACCTCATCTATGCCCAGTCGGGATACTTGTATACTGTCATTCCAGACGCTCCCTGTCCGAGTACTTCCTACCGTGATGCACCAGGGGCATCCCACGCTGCGGATGACATCATAGGGTCAGTCTCCCAACAACTACATCCTCGACCGACACCACCTACCGTTACACCGCAACCAAGCAACACTGCTAATGTTGCTTACCAAAACCAAGCTCCAGACTATGCTAGAATGATGTCCCAGTCGAGAGCAACAACCTCGTATGCACAACTTGTGCCACCGCAGTAGGCTCAGGCCATGGCTTGGCTAGCACAGCAGTATGTGGGGCAAATTCCCACATTTATGGCACCGCCACCCTCACAACTCTACTATGCACCACCAGTGCAACAAGTTCAAGCCCCCGCCCCCGCTCCACCCACTCCATTGGGACAAGTGTTCGCACAACAAAACTGTCCCAACCAGCCTGCCCCCAACAATCAACAAGGTCAAGCTAGAAACAACCAGCCTCGCAACCAAGGCAATAACCAACCATAGGGAGGCAGTCAGCAACCAAACCCTCCCAATAATGCCACGGCTAACCGGCCAGCCCAAAACCCCCCACGACAGAATGCACCAATACGCAACGCTCCGTTGCACACAAACCAACCTTGTACACTCTGTGATGTTTATGGGCATTACACATTTGAGTGTCCCCTCATGGTTCATGCTAAGCAGGCCATTCAAAATGAGGCCCAACAGGCCGCCAATGCTGCCAATCAAGCCCAACCCAAACAGACACCATAAGGACCTCCTCCCATGGTGCTTCAAAACCTACTACCAGTCCAAGGATTGGTGGCAACTGCTCCCCCTCCCTAGGCCAACCCCAACGCTCTGAGGGCACCGCCCACGACCGAAATAGGTGTTCACCACCTGCTAGCCATGGCCACTAAAGAGGTCAACTTGCATACTAGACGAAATCAGTATGGTACCACCACCAAACCTGCCAACTCATCAGCAGCATCCACGTCTAAGACAACCAACCTACCTCTCCAATTACCCCCATTCCCACTCCCCCACATATGCAGAATTGCCAATAATGCCATAGCTAGAGCTGCAGTCAGCTATAGCATTAAGGATGATTTGGCCCAAATGCCAACCGCCATGTCTGCTCTTGAGGTACTTAAAACGTGCCCAAAGGAGCAGAAATCCTTACTACCCGCTCTAGGGGTAGCAGACCCCTCCGACTCCAAGTTAATCACGTTTGACACAGAGAACGGAGAGCGGCGCATGCCCTCCACTATCACCTTCCAAATCTTACTGTCCATCTGGAACTTGGTTGTGCACCGATGCATAGTGGATGAGGGGGCATCCACGTGCATCATGTCTACCTTGGTTTGGCAGAATCTTGGATCACCAATTCTGCAACCGTCCTCCATGACTCTGCGAGCTTATGATGGAAATCCCACTAAAGCCCAAGGAATCCTCCCCCATGTCCCCATCACATTAGCTGGGAAGATAGTCCCGATTGACATCGAAGTCGTCAACGCTCAACTGGACTACAACCTCCTCCTTGGAAGGAGTTACATGTACTCCATGCAAGCCGTCGCGTCAACTGTCTTTCACCTCATGATGTTCCCCCACGAAGGGAAGATTGTGACGGTTGACTAGCTCACCTACCATGATTCGCAAGGGTTAACAGCACCTACCAATGTTATCCCCACCATCACCACTATTGAGCAGAAAGGGGCGACTGCACATGCTAACATCATCCCTGTAACCAACACTGTGGTTGAAAACACACCATCCTGCCCACCGTTGAGTGTGGGCCCTGGGTTGTTTATCGATCCCACCATGACGGCTCCTTTCCCGTTGTTGTCACCACCACTGACACAAAAGCAAATTGCGGACTTGTGCATGGTCTCATCAAGCACCGCTGCACCCAAATAGCAACCGCAGCTGCAGACCCAACCACAACCACAACATCATCTGCAGCCGCAACGCCAATAGCAGCCGCAACATCACCCGTAGCAGCAGCATTACGCGCAACCGCAAGCACAACCTCACCCCCACATGCAACCATCTAGGAGTTATGTGGGCTCATCTCCAGTCCATACAATTCCCTTCCTCTTTCCCCCACCTAGTGTCATGAGCAAGTTGGTCATGGCCACCTTAAGCCTACCCAACTTTATTTTGGGGATCTTGGTGTGGTATCTCGATCCACCAGCTCAACCAGCAATGCCCCAGGTCGTGTTAACCCCGGTGCAACCTATTGCGGTTGAGTCTCACCCTCCACCCGGTCCGCATAAGCCAACCATCGCACCCGCACCTGCACCGCCCCAACCCAAAAGGGTTAGGGGTAAAAACACCAAAGCCGCTTCATAACCACAACAAGTCCCACCTTGTGCCATCTGCAAACAACAGGGCCATCCAACTCAAAATTGCCCTGAAATCCTAGTGATTCGTGTGCATCTGGATGCCATGGATACGAACGAAAACATCCCCATGGTTGAACTCCCAACCGAGCCAGTAGTCAGGAATAAGGCATTGAGGAAAAACCATGCTTGCGCCCTTTGCAGCTTGTATGGACATTACTCCCACCATTGCCAAGACCTGCCCAAGTTTCGAATGGCTCTCGCTGACCTTTGTCACCATTCCCTTAAGTCTAAGATCACCTTGATCGAAGGAGTTCACCCACTACCTCCTTCGTCTAACACCATGTCCATTTACATGATGTCTAGTTCCCCCGACCAGCTCATCCCCATCTCCAACGACGGTCCATCAGACCTGTCACTTTGTTTCTTCAACAACGATGAGGAGATACTTGAAGCTCTGACCGCCCCGGAATACCCATGGGACAACATGCACCATCGCTCGTTCTTCCTCCCAGAAGAGCTGGTGTCGCAATCCGACCCGTTTTCTATGGAGACCAAATATTTCATCCATGGGAAGGTTGACTGGTTCAAGAACCTAATCCCATCACCCGATGCCTTTGAAGAAGGGAATATGGTGAACATTTCGCCAACCATTAAAATTGACATCTCGACCAACTCTGAGATCGTTGAAGAAATCATGTTGGGGGCATCTTGCTCCCCAAAAGAGGTCGATGCCTACACCGCTCTCTTCCAAGAATTTCACGACATCTTTGCCTGGTCATACACTGAAATGTCTGGCTTAGATGCATCCATCGTGGAACACCACATCGACACATGGCCTGATGTGGCACCCGTCCGCCAGAAGCAATGTCCCATCCATCCATCCAAAGTGGTTGCGGTGAAAGCCAAGATGGAGAAGCTACGCATAGCCGGCTTCATTTATCCCATTGCATACACAACTTGGGTTTCTAATCCTGTTCCCGTGAATAAAAAATAGGGTACCATTTGCATTTGCACAGACTTCCGCGATCTCAATGGGGCATGTCCCAAAGACAACTTCCCCACCCCGTTCATCGACCATATCATCGATGCATGCACCGGACATGAGGCCTTCTCCTTCATGGATGGATTTTTCGGCTACAACCAAATCCAAATCCAAAAAGAAGACCGTTACAAAACGGCATTCACAACCCCATGGGGCACATTCGCCTACCGAGTCATGCCCTTTGGCCTCAAAAATGCTGGAGCCACCTTCCAGCGCGCCATGACATATTGTTTCCACAATTTAATTCACATCATCTTGGTCTACTTGGACGATCTCACCGCTCAATCACAGAAACAAGCACAACATATAGACGACTTGCGGAAAGTCTTTTTACGTTGCCGCAAGTACAACATTCGCCTGAACCCCCTCAAGTGCATTTTCGGTGTCCCAGCAGGCCGTCTACTCGGATTTATTGTCTCCCACAAAGGGATAACGGTAGATCCCCTCAAAGTTCAAGCTATCCTTGATCTCCCTTCCCCAAGAACTTGGCACCAACTACAAAGCCTACAAGGTAAGGCCAACTTCCTTCGCCGCTTTGTGCCAGAGTATGCAACAAAATCCTATGGATCCATCTGCCTGCTCCGCGGTAAAATCCCCTTTGTTTGGGATCAGCAAGCACAAGAATTGTTCGAGGCACTCAAACAAGCCCTAGCTTCTACACCATTACTCTCACCACCAAATTTCACTCGAGACTTCATCCTTTATGTATCGGCCTCAGAAAATAGCATTGCTAGAGTCTTGGTCCAAGAAGATGATGCTCACCATGAGCACGTGGTTTACTACATCAGTCAGAAGCTAACAGGACCTCCACTACGATATTCACCCAAGGAGAAATTGGCCCTCGCCATCGTCTTCTCGGCTCAAAAATTGCGCCACTACATCATTGCCAACCATACTCGTGTAGTGGATGATTCAAACCCAATGCGGTACCTCTTAAGCCGTTGCCTTCTACAAGGTCGAGCAGCCAAGTGGGTAGTCATCCTCCAAGAGTTCGACCTAGAGTTTGTGTCTCCAAAAAGCACAAAGGCACTCGCACTAACCACACTCATGACCGATCTACCCCCATTAACTGCATCATCACCCCCTAAGGATGATCTCCCAGATGATTTCCTATTCGTCATATCTACAGATGACCCATGGTATGGGGACATCCTTCTCTATTTACGAATGCAAAAGTTCCCAACACACTTCAACCGTGAGGATAGGTGACACATCCAACATCAAGCCATTCGCCACTTGCTGATTGGAGATGTTCTATATCATCGAGGTAGTGATACCATCCTACGCCGTTGCCTCACACATGACGAGGCCGAGACCATCCTCAACGATAGTCATAGTGGAGCCTGTGGTGGTCACCTTTCAGGCCTAGAAACCACCCAAAAGATTCTACGCACCAGCTATTTCTGGCCCTCCATCTTTGCTGATTGCATAGAGGCAGTCAAACATTGCCGCAACTGTCAGCTTTTTGCCCCAAAGGCAAGAACCCCCTCCCCCCCACACCATTACACCCCGTAGTCACAGTCGGACCCTTCTGCAAATGGGCAATCGACTTCATGACCATCAACCCCATTTCGGCTAATGGCCAAAAGTACATTATCATGGCAGTCGATTACTTCGCCAAGTGGCCGGTAGAAGCCATGCCCACATTTGATTGCAAAGCTGAAACCACAGCACGTTTCTTCTTCAACCATGTCATTACACAGTTTGGTGTCCCTAAATAGTTAGTATCAGACCATGGGGCACACTTCCAAGACGCTGTGTGGGCTGAACTGACAACCATATTGAAGTTCGAAAACCAGTACTCATCATCCTACTATCCCCAAGGAAATGGCCAAGTTTAAGCAGTCAACAAAATCATCAAAACAATGCTCCAACGGATGGTAGGAAATCACAAAACTAACTGGCATCACATGCTATTCTTTGCCCTATGGGCTTATTGCACATCCACAAAAACTACAATCGGTTTCACCCCTTTCTGCCTAGTACATGGCATTGAATCAGTGCTCCCTATAGAGTGCCAAATCCCATCTCTCCACCTCGTGGTGGAACTCCTCCCCAATACTTCACCTTTAGAAGAACGGCTCCTCCAACTCGAGCAAACCATAGAAGACCGTCGAGCCACCCTCCAAGCCATCGAAGCAGCAAAAACACGATCAAAGATCCAATATGACTCCCATGTCCACCCTCGCACCTTCAGCGAGGTGATATGGTCCTAGTCTACGACCAACCCAACGATAAATTGGGCAACGGCAAGTTCGAATCAATGTGGTATGGCCGATACGTCATCCACCGTTGCCTCGAAAAAGGGGCATACACCCTCATTGACTCTGATGGACAACTCTTGGAGAACCCCCGCAATGGGCTCTACCTCAAGAAATTCTACGCTTAACATCACCAATGAGTCACTTAATTTTCTGTTTCTCATTTTTCAACGTTTTTCAGCAAAAATCAAAGGCAGCACCATCAGCTGCTAGTCAAAAGTCACCCAGAACCTATTCGAGACACCTCTCACACCTCCAGGATCAAAATTTTCATTTCCTTAAGAGACCATCATCTCATGTTTAATAAGTCAATTTCGGGACCATCTCCCACAAGTCACCTTGATTCACGATCCATGACATGACAATGCGAGTGTCTACGGATCGGTACTCGTATCACACTTCCTGACCGCTACTCATGCAAGCTGTCGGGCCGCCACCCGTTAAGGATTGTACTATAATTTTACTTTTTGTATTTATAATTGTCTTTTTTCACCGCACCTTACGTGGACATCTGGACCATCGTCCACAAAAACCTTTGTTTTTCTTCCATGTATTTGGCATATAAGTGTCCTCGGGCCGCCGCCCATTAAGGACTGTAATTTTAGCTTTTATTTTGTATTTTTAACACATAGTTGTCTTTTCCATTCACCGCACCTTACATGCACCTCTAGACCACTGTCCACAAAACAATTTCTTTTTCTTGTATGCATTCGACATATAAATGCCCCAGGACTTGCACTCACATCGCATGTAGTCAAGTCCGTCCACCGCAACACACACACACGCTCTCCTGACCTCTGTCCGAGAGCCACCTTGATTTGCATGCCTCTACTGCACCAACTCGTGAGCCTCTACCGCAATCTATCCCACGCATGCGTTGGTATGTTTGAGAGCCTTCTGCTCCATCCATACTACATGGATGACCTTTGGACCTCTGTCCATCGTATCGACATGGGGCACCACATGTGCCACCATCGGTTGACCACACTAGAGTTTCGTTTAATCTCTTTTCTGACTCCTTAAAACAATGAAAAGATCGCCGAGTGTAGCTGCTTCCTTTCCCGCTCGCTAAAGTATAGGAATGAGCGTCTACATCGTCTCGTTTACCTCCTTTTATGGACCATGTAGACCATTTCATGAAAAGGACCTCCTTGGCACACTCAAGCCAAGACCATTCCCCTCTGCATACTTTTATGCTTTCTCGAGCAAAGGGGCCGTACTTTACAAAAAAGCTCACCACCGGTTGTCGTTAAGCTCTTTTTCAGCCATCTCAATAAGAAAATATCACCGAGCAAACTTGGTTTCATTCATCCTCGTAAAATTATTTGAATGACCGTCCAGTTAGTATAGGTTTAACCTTTTTGGGCTTGATTGGACTACCAACAGTAAAGAAGTCTCTCATCCCCTCCAGGATGGGCGAGCTCTCCTATGTATACTTTTATCCTTTTTCGGGCACAGGAGACTACCAATGAAAAAGAGCCCCCATTGGAGTATTCTTCATGCTTTCAGACTCTCTAAAATTGAAAGCAACATCGAGCATTTACCTTCTCGGGCTCACCAAAAATCCACGAGATCATACCACAATGGTGTCCCTAGACACCACCCCACAGAAAACAGTTCAACAGCATTCCCACATTGGGTCGTCGTTGTTCAGAGTACTCTACAATGTGTCTTCCTTGGATCTCATCAGTATCAAAAGTGTCCACCTCATCCAAGTATTTCCCATCTGCAATGATATTCCCAGTATTACAGCTATGATCCCATTCCCTTGAGTCAATTTCATTTGCT
>LPNX010809541.1:0-52189 GCA_001517045.1 Pseudotsuga menziesii | reverse complement strand
GAGAGGAGTCCTTAGTGCCTCTCGGGGTGGTTGTTTCTCACGTGCTCGACTTCAACTCCATCATCGCACCGTTGAGATTCGTACAGGGTTTGTTCCACACAATACTTGGTCGAAGACCCCAGATGTCACCTGACTCTAGCACATTGGAGAGTCCACTTGAGGGACCTAAACAAGTTATGTCCCTTGTGATTTCTGGATTGCGTTGGAGACAGTGATCAGAAGCCCCAGCAGTGCTTCGATATACCTTAATGATTGATACAGCATACTTGTACCACAGAGACTTTGACTCTCAATCAGGGAGTCCATACAACTATGTACCGTTCCAAATCCAGCAGACCATCAGTCATGAAGATATAGCATTCCATGAAAATGCCATGGGTCCAAAGCACCAGATCAGTGTTGTATTTAGCCTCACATAGAGGCAACCATCATTGTAACATTAGTTGTATATGATTGGCTCTTGTATTTTAGAGCATAGATCAAATGATTCTTTTGACATTGTCACGAGCATGGGAATGCCCGCCTCATGCATATACATGTCACACATTTATTGTATCTCATCCATTGATGGGAACCAAATTAATACAAAAACCAAAAGCCACCATGCCCCAGCCCCGGAAGCACCACCTCTACATAGCAAATCCTATGATGTCCATCGGCCATACATTGAGCTCCTGACCTCACACATCAGGGGGCAATATGTTAACCCAAAAATCCCCCACATAGCTCTCAATGGCCTACACCACCCAAGGACACCATCTCACAACACTCATTTCACTCCATAAGACCTTCCATTTGACCCCCACACCTCCAAAAGAGCCCAAGGATGAAGAAAAGGGCTAAAAACCCACAAAAAGAGCCCAAAATAGCCCCCTAGGAGCTAAAGCCCTAAAAAAGGGGCTAAAACCCTAAAAGGGGCTAAAGTTAGGGCAGAAGGGGCTAAAGCCCTCACCAAGGGCTTAAAACCCTAAAATCCCTTGGAAAAACTATAAAAGGAGGGTGGGGAGTCACTCTCAAAACACTCCTCACTTTCCTATTGTTATGTTGCCCGTGGATGCTTTGAGACCTTTGCCTCTCAAACCACCCATATTCCCTCTCCTCCATTTCCATCGCATCAAGCCATTGCTTCCCAACCAAGAGAGGGGTGCTCCCATGAGCTAGGGCATGGTGGCCCATTTCCACCCAAGTGAGGTATAACATTTCTTTTCATGTTTGTCTAATTGTTTTAGCTTTCTAGATATTATTTTTATTTGCAGGTTCTATTGTTGACATTGCTTGCAGGTTTGCCATTGTAGTAGCTTAGGTTGCTTGCAGGTTTCAAGGAGGTGGAACCCTAACCCGTTTTTTGTAGAGGGGTTCACAAGGGCTTCATCTCCCTCTTTCTTTTCTGTTATTAGCTCAGTTTTAGTTTTCTGTCACTAGATTAGCTTAGTTTATTTTGTTGTCCTATTTATGCTATTTCCATTTCATTTTTTCTTGTTTTCAAAGAGTAGGAACCTACCCTTGTGCCCTATAGGCACAAGGGAGCCATTCTTGCTCCTGCAGTGAGGAGAAATCCTCACTACAGGACCCACTAAAGTTAAGAGGCAAAGTTCCATCAAGTTCAATCATGGTTGTTAAGATTGGTGTTTGAGAGTGAAGTTTCATATTCATCTAAAGTTGTCCCCAAAGGTCCCCCAAATTATACATAAAATAGCATCATTTGGGTATGACAACTAAAAGGTCCCCCAAATTATACCGTGTTGGCATTTAGTAACAAAATATAGTATGCACTCACCATCATCTTCATAGTGCCATAACAACTTTTGCAAATAATATCTCCCTGATTATGACCCTTATATATTTTATTTGATTAGATTGGAGATAAGGGTTTCCCTTTTCTATTGGTTGGAATCTATCTTTGGTTGAGAGGAACCCATCCAAATACATAATTTTTTCATTACAAAAAAATTGGTAATTTATGTGGTGAGGGCTCACCCACCTTATGCTCCCAATGTTCTTCTCTCATAAGTTGCTCTAGTTGTGAGGGAAACTAGTGTATTTTCTAAGGAATCCTTTGTGTTATGCATTTTCTTGTCACTAATTTAGATGCACTCCTAGAGATGCCAATCCGTTAGCATCTTAACTCCCCAACCTATGGATATGGTGATTAAATTTTTAGAAGAATGACAATGACTAGGAGATTTGTTTAAGAAGGGGAGATAGATGGAAGTTAGATGATAAGTGTAACCGTTTCTTATATGATCACAATTATTTGTGCTCGATATTTTAACCATTGTGGTCTACATAGTGTGACAACAACTCCTACAATGAAGCTCTCGTTCATTATGTTCTTTAATGTTTTTCATTTTATTACAATAGTGATTATCATTCTCTCTTTGTACCGGTGAGAGTGTAGATGGATCTCCCTTGCCATCCTGATGTTATTATTGATAACTTTCTTTGGATTTGAAGAAATTAGTTTATTTTCTTAGGAATCCCTTTGTGCCATACCCTTTCTTGTATAATATAGACTCCTAGATTTTCCAATCCATGGACAGCTTCATTCTCCAATCATGGATATGCCAAGTCCATAGACCAACAATCTAGACGTTGGTCCACATTATGTCTCATTCACCCAAGAACTTCATTAATTGGGAAAATTCTTGTTTAATACATTTAAACCCTCTTTAATAAATATGTGTTATTTTTGCATTTCAATCTAGAGTGGTTCCTTTGTGTTCGTTGGCATTTGTTCATGCAAAATACATATGTCTCGATCGTTGGGACCAATAAGGTTTGAGATTGAATCATCATGGGATTCTAAAGCTTCTTCCTACAAGGATAATGCAAATAATTTCATAACTACATCAAGATGCTGAACCTTTTCTCTTCTTATCATGTTCATGAAAGCAAAGGTATATGTTGAACCTTTTCTCTTCCTATAAATGGTATATTTTGCTCAGATAAAATGTTGAAAACTTCTATAACATTGCAGAAAAACCCATATTAGTAAATTTAGATATTAGTTCATTGTTTTATAAAACATGGTTGTTTTGATTAAGAAACAAAACATATTTCAATTTTCTAACATGGTTCAATGCTTTTCCATATTTATTTCATATAGAAATGTTGACATGTGTGTTGTGTTTGTGGGTAGAATATTAAAAGAAATGGTTCTAATGAAAAAGTGGACTACTATTATGGATCTACAAATACAAGATCCACTTGGGAAAGACACATTTTTCAGTGCTGATATGAATTGGAGTGAAGTCATGAAAGAGGATAAATATATCGATCGTGTTGCATTAATTCCATATTTTAGAGTTTTTTACTTCATCAAGGGGAGGAAATGAACCCAAATGCACCATGTAATTTTGTTCGAAAACTAAATAAGACGAACGATTGCATAGATATCATAGGTTCAAATTCAATTAAATATTCACTGTGAGTAACTATCTTTTTGTGGTGTAAGCATTGCATATTTTTATTCCTGTTATATTTTATTTGAATTATAAAATTGGACAAATTCCATATGTCTAAATATCGATGCTCATATGGACCAAAGGACAAGAGGGTTGGACCAAAACCTCCTATAAGAAATAAACGACAAATTCAAAAGAGGGGATCATTAAGGAAGTTTTGAGGTCTAGAATGGGCCTCATAAGAGATATAATAAAATATTATGAGTTAGGCATTTTGTGGGGAAGGTATATTTACAACTCATCTCTTACATTATAACCAATGTAACTATGCTTAAGTTAAATTGAAAATATGTATAAAATAAAACCAATAAAAAAATCATCTTTGATATGACTAAAAGTAAAGTACTCTTAAGTACATAAATTACTTTTGAATATAATATAATGAATGTACTCATACAATAAAATATATTAATTTTGAAATTTGAAATATAAGTTACTTTTTCAATATTCAAAATATGTTTTTAAACCATGTATTTATAATTTTGAATTTTAAACATAAAGTTAAATTTAAATGAATAAATTGTCATTTCATATATATATATATAAAATAAAAATTAATTTTAAAATATAAATATTAAACTATAAATTAAAAAAAACATCTTTTAAATTTATTTTTCATCTTTTTAATACATCTTCAAAAACATGTGTAAATTTATTTTTATTAGTTTCTTATGATATATATTATGTATATTACATATCGTTTTTAATGTAATAATTAATAAGATCATTAAATAAATTTTAAAAAATGTTAATATTAGGATGAAAGAATAATACATAAATTTCTACCACGAAAAAGTTGAGTTAATATTAAGCAAATAAGATTATATGTAACAAACATTATTATTGTATGTAATAATTTTTTTAATAATATAATATCTTATTATGATATAATAGTTCACTCAAATTGCTACATTAAGGTTTTATGTATTTATTTGGTTTTGTAACTTGAATGCACGTGTCTAATTTATGTTGGTATAGATGCAGGCGTTTCAAAAGTTAAAAGTTGACAGTAAAATATAAACCTTGAATAATACATATTTTAAAAAAAATAGTATTAATATTAAAACTCTACTAGATGAGAATACATACAGTAATTTATTATAATATAATATTTTATTTTTATAAAATAAATAAATATATTTTTTATATTTAAATAATAATTATATTAGATTATCTATATATAATAAATATTTAAAAAACAAAAACTATTAATCATCAAATTGTTTTTCTTATAAGATGTTAAGTGATTTTGATTTTAAATAAAGATTTAACATATATATTTTAAATTTTGAAAAAGTAATTACATAATTTTAATTTTGAATAGAAAATTTACTTTTTGGTATTTGTAATTTATTTATTGAAATATAAAAAAATAATTACATTTAAATAAAACATTTTGTTTTTTGGTATTTGTAATTTATTTTATATTGAAATATAAGTAGTATTTTTCTTTCTAAGTACTTTAAGAGTACTGTAGTACATTTATATTATATTCACAAATAATTTATGAGTATCATTTTCATAATGAGTACTTTACTTACAACATTGATATAGTTAACTATGAGTTTTCACTCACCATTTACAATTTGACAAATAAACATCTTTAACTCAACTAATGCCACCTCAACTATTATATATGATGTCATCCTCTAGAATGTAATTGGTTATTTTAAAGTGGATTTTAATAGTATATTTTTTGTTTTGAGGCCCATTTTTTACCTCAAAATTTTCTTAATGGTGAGTGTTATTGTTAAATAAATGGCATGTAAACCTGATGTTGTCATAATTACATACAATATGTATGCACATTAGGACAAAAATAGATGGCCATGCCATGGAAAGTTTGATAGATTTGTTGATTCACGGGTGATGTATGCACCTCGTCTCTTCACAGAAATGGTATTGTCAGTGGAAACAATGTATTACATGGGATTATCTATTGATATGGTTTATGAACGACACATGTTGGAGGTCGGAGAATGGTTATTCAATGTGGAAAATGAAAGTACTAGAGATATATTTTTGACATAAAGGGATGTCATCAACAGTTTTAATCGATTGGGTAAAGCCAAATTTCAACTTAACAAGAATGATTCAATAAGTGTGAATTTATGGTACCAAGAAGATCAAAAGTCATTTTTTTCCACCAAACCCCTCATGGTGAGGACATGCTATTTATCATTAGTATTCAAACAAAGTGGATGTTACATAATATGGTGAAATGTGCACAAAATAGTATTATCGCAATGGACTCAACATTTAACACAAACAAGTATAGGGTGAGTATTCATTTAGAAATTTTCTACACATGTACAATTGTTTTGATTTCAAGTTTTTGTATTTAGTGGTATTTAATAACGACATTATAATATGTTAATGCAGTATCAATTGTATACCTTGCTCGTGTTTGACAAGAAAGAAAATGGACTCCCTATTGCATGGGTTGTGTCATCTTGAAACAGGTCATCTGACATCGCATTGTGGTTGTCCAAACTTATGGATAGAGGTCGAAAACTTAAACTTGAATGGACAGTGAATCCATTTATGATAGATGATGCATTGGCATAACTTGATGCAATACGGCATAATGTCTTGTACTTAATTAAGATGCTTCCACATTTTTTTCTTGGTTCACTAATTCATTTAATACAACGTTCTTTTTGCTACAGGTTGTCGAGTTTTGTGATGCGCATGGCATGTTAGAAGAGCTCGGTTGAAAAACGTGTTTAGGTTGGCTAGTTGTGAGAATATTGGAAGGAAAATGTTTTCAACATTAGGTGCAATCATGAATGATTCTTGTGATTCGAACTATGTTGTCCAATGTTTGGATAAATTTTATGATGAATTTAGAAACAATGAGTTTTTCTTGGATTATTTTTCAAGGAATTCGATGCACAACCAAAAATTCCGTAAGAACCCTTTTAACTTATTCAATCTGTTGTAAACACATTCTTTGTTGAATATTGGACAAATTCCATACTTTTTTTTGTAGATATGTTGGCAAAAGGTTTTCGAAACTTTTGTTGTGCCAACTAGGAAACCAACAACGCCATTTAGGCATATCATTACTTTTTAAAAACAAAGTTCCTTTGTGATCGTAGATGAAAATACCTACGAGAGATGGATTGGCTTCTCTATACTTTGCTTAAAAGGGTGGAACTCTATTATTGGAATGTGGCTCATCTAAAGAAAGATGGTTTTTTAAATAACTACAAGTTGGAGCATATTGTAGAGACATCTATTGAAAATGATAGAAATATTCCCAATGAGCATTGCTTTCCTCATGATCAATTTCAAGATTCTTATTGGGTGTAAAGTCAATCATCCTTGAGAAAATATCGTGTGGTTTATTCAATCCATAACTTTAGTTCATGTGATTTTCCATGGGCTATGAGAGGCAATATTTGTAAACATGTCATTAAAGCGAGCATGTTGTAAGGATATGACTCTATGGATGTACATCAATTAGATATGTTGAATGTCAATGTTGATGCAATGAGTGGTGGATCTCCAATCATGAGACATGATTAGCTCATTGAGGAAAATCAAAACATTGATATTTACTGCCTCAAATGAAAATGTTGATCATATCATCCATGATATTGATGAATGCGATATTGGGAGATGTCAAGAGATTTTTGATAGATGCAGTAAAAAAATCCAAGCAGTAATAGTGCAACCTCCAGATTATGTTTCAAGGGCAATATTGATGGAGGAGGTTGTGAATAAGTTTGTTTGTGATATGAATGAGTGACATGTCAATAATTTTTTTTTAACTATAATTACCATGAACAGACATTGAATTGAAGAAAAAGTTTTTTGAGCCCTAATAAGAGGTCATGGCAACGACAAACTAAGCGTCCATTGCTACAAGACTTAAATGTGGACATACAAACATATGATTCTTTCAACTTTCCTTAGATCGGTGCACAGATATTAGGCCTCCCAGTGAATATCATGCTTATTCAAGGAAATTTCCAATTGCAGAAGGAGGCAGGTTAAAGGAGAAAACTATTGAACAAGAATTGGAGACAATGTATGCAAATAGAAAATCATCAACAATTGTTTCAGGTATAATTTTGATATACTTTTTGAAATGAAATTATAGCCATGGATTAACATATCATAGATAATTTAATAATTGTAATATATTCCTAGGTGGAAGGCATGCTTTGAAAGGCACAATAAAAAGTGTTGTAAGGCCTTGGCATTGCATTCAAGAAAACCCAAATTCAACACAACAATCAACCACCAACCCCACACATTTTCCATCATTTTCATCCTTCAGTTCACCACCAGTTGTGTTTTTCTTTCAAGATATATTTTTGTAATATTACTTGGAACACTAATACTTGCAATTTATTGATGTATGTTTATATGCACATGTTTTCAAACACCGATGTCTCGTTTATTGCAAACATGCCAATATTACAGAGAACGAGGTTAACATTATTCCCTAATTTTCAATGACAATATGAAGGTATTGATTGAAGTTCATGTTTTTTAAAGAGTGTTTCATGGACACGTTATTTAATCATGGGTAATTTCTAAGTGGATATGGGCACATACTAGAAGTTTTTAGGCAATTCCAAGAAATATCAATAGTTATGGCTACCTTATGACCAAAGTTTTTAACCAAAGATATGAAAAGGGTTATGAAGCAGTAGCAATTGGTCTGGGTATTGACACATCCTTGCATATGCACTCTGGTTGTTCAACTGAGTCACTAACAACTATCCACTTTGGCAATTCTGATGACAACACACACTAACGGGTTCTCTACTTTTTGTTCCGCATGTTTTTAAGTTAGACAATGTTGTCTAGGGAAATTAGGATGCTTACACTGGTCATGCACCACCATTTTGTTTAAGTTTCTCATCAAAGACTCTACTACTTGGTTTTTTTGCATGACTACTCTTAGGGGTTGATACATTTGGGTCACTCCTTAATGGTTTTGGCACAACTCTATGACATGTTTTCCGTTCAAGAAGGCCGACAACAGTATTTTTTGTAGCTAATGACAGTCAATGTTTATAAAAAATTTATTAGACAGTGAAAATGATCTTACATCTTAGCTAAAAAAAAGTTTGTAATCTTTTTAGGTTCCTAAAAAATGTCAAAATAAATATAAAGTTTTAAATTTTTATGATATTCACGATTGTTACCATTAATTAGGAAAAAAATAATTTACCACATTTCAAAAAAATATAAGGAATTAATTGATTTAATATATTTTTATGCTTGAAAATATCAAAGAAAAGTTTTCCTAAATTTTCATAATTTTGATGAGTTAACAAGTTAGCAAAATCGATAATGTTACAAACATTTTGAAATGACATCTAATGTGAACATATACAAAACATTTTAAGAAAAATGGTTTTCATCCTCCACTTTTTTGAGTTAACAATGGTTTTCATCCTCCACTTTTTTGAGTTAACAAATTAGCAAAATCGATAATATTACAAAATGACATATAATATGAACATATACAAGACATTTTAAGCAAAATGGCTTTCATCCTCCACTTTTTTAATATCATAAATATCACAAATTCATTCATTCTACATTATTTTAAAAATTCACTAATACAATAATTTATTTTAAACCTCCTAGATTTTTTCTTATATAATAACAACTTACTATAAAAATACACTTAATTAAAAATTAATGAACATCCCTTTCGATATAATTGTAATACACTTCACTTCTTTCGGCATACTTGTGCGATACCTTTAAATGCACGACACATTTTGATACATAATAATTTAAAACATATAAGATTAAACATTGCTTGTATACCTTTACATGCCTCTATACAGCTAAATACATAACACAATCATTCCCTTCACATGGTCAAATAAATCAAATGCACGACATATTTTGATACATAATAATTTAATCCATATAACATTAAACATTGCTTTTATACCTTTACATGCCTCTATACAGCTAAATACATGACACAATCATTCCCTTCACATGGTCAAATAAATAAAAAACCAAACTTTTCTTGACATACAAACCATACTTTAAGTGTTAACCAAAGAACCACAAAGACAAAAGGACATCTGTTAAGTCCATTGTGTGTCTAACCATCCTTGTGCTATGCATTCCGTACTCTTATAAACCACTAAACTAATTACCAAATAACTTCGACCATGACCATGACCATGACCACATATATAGTTCATATTTTTTACGTCACCTCCGCTGCCTCCCCTGCAAATAAATATTTTTACAAAAATATTGACAAAAGGACATCTGTTAAGTCCATTGTGTATCTAATCATCCTTGTCCTATGCATTTCATACTCTTATAAACCACCTAAACTAATTACCAAATAACTTCGACCATGACCATGACTATACCACATATATAGTTCATATTTTTGACGTCACCTCCGCCGCCATCCTTGCAAATAAATATTTTTACAAAAATATTGTTTTAATATTACAAATTACAACTATATTAAAACATTTGGCTTTTAAAAAAAATTCGCTCACATACGGTCAGATTAATGCAATCTCTCCGATCATATATATAATATGTACATAATAATAAGATTTGAATATGAATTCTATGATTTAATAATAAAAAGGTTGTAAAAAAAAATTATAGTATGCATGCATTGTCATTTTATTTTATGTTTTATATAAACTTCAACTTCAGAAATGTATCAGAATTCATACTTCATTCTTTGAAAACAAAAACAAAAACAATTAGCCTTTGTTGCTTTTCCTACCACTTTTTTATCTTAAATTAAATTTTAGTTTGTATATGAAATTAACCATTTCAACTTAGAAAATTCTTTTCAACAATCCTTGGAATATCCAAAAGATTTTGGCCATTAATTTTAAATTGACAAAAAAACATCTCATGTGAAGTCCATTCTATTAGGGTTACAATGTTAACTATTCTTCTTCGATTACCTGAAAGTGTAGCACCAAGAAAACACATGTTTCCTTATTCCCATATGATTGGGAATTTTCATTTCCTCCAAAGACTAGAAAAGTCTATGTAAAACATGTGCAATGGTTTCCCCACCAATGTATCCCATGCGAAGGCCATTATATGACGCAGGGTTTACAATGTGAATTATTTGTCTTCGATTATAAGTGTATGGGAGGTTGGACACTCCTCATGCTGTTGACAAGAATATTTTGGAGTCGTTTGCTAACGGGTCTCAGAGGGACAGTGTAGGCTCCCCTTCACCGCGTGTGGGCTTCGTTGAGCAGGACGAACACTTAGGGTTCATGGGAAGTGTTATAGGGGCACAAGGACATCGGGGATGCTCAATCCCGCAGAAGAATGGGTTTAATACTTCAGGATCTAGTGGCGAGGAGGCCGGTAGAACAGTCAATAAGGTGGTTCATAAGCACAAGAAAAACTGGATCAAGTTAAATCCGGTCGTGAACTATTCGGTGGGGAAGATGTTAGCTGGGAAATGATGGAGTAGACAGCCAAACTCACATTGGTTGGTCGTTTTATGGGCAATATGGTTTTAGTTTGGACCGTCGTAAATTGGGTGGAGGAATGTTGGAAGGCAGAGATGGGGGGGGTCCCAGAAGTGGAAGGGCTTGCAGGAGGATGGTTTGCATTCTCCTTTCAAAATGAAGAACAATTTCTTCGGGTGTTGAATTTAAACTAGTCTTTCAAGTAGGCGGCAATTTTATTGAAGTGTTGGCACCCATTGTTCGATGCTAGCAGAGAAAGGGTGGACCTGGTGCCGATTTGGGTTCGTCTCCCAGGGTTTCCACTCTCGTCTTGGTGTGAGGAGCATTTTGTTCGCATTGGAAATCTACTAGGTTCTTTCCTAGAAGTTGATACATCCTACAAGGTTTCGAAATTAAAGAGAGTGGCCCGAATACTTGTTAATATCAACATTAGGAATGGAATTCCTGGTGCGTTGAGAATGGATTGGAGGAAGTATTCGTATCACCAGGTTTTGGACTATGAAAATGTCTCATTTAGATGTAGACGTTGTCATGCGTATGGTCACCATGAACTGAATGCTCTCTGTCAGTGCGTACTTTGAATGGGAAAAGGAACATCAGTGGGAGCTCTCATTCAAGAGGCGAAGGGGAGTGTACTGACCCATTGTATCCCCTGTCTTCACCTGTGGGATAGGCGACCGAGTCGATGGAGGTTAGTGAGGAGGAGGAAGATCCTCCCGCGGGGCTTCTAGTGGTGGAGGTGGTCCATCAAGTGGGAGATCCCTTTTTGATTGGGGCTCCATTTCCTGGTACCTCCTCTTTTACCCTCTCTTCGTCCATTAATTTATTTACAAATCAATTGAATGTTTCAGGTTTTAACTGGGTGGAAGGGATAAAAAAATCTGACCTTATCTACTTAAAATTTTGAGCTCCTGTCACCCAGCTCTGCTGCATGTCTTGAGGAACCTCCCTCGGTTTCGGTTTTGGAACGGAAATCGCCTGAACCCTCTTCTCCTTGTTCCCCTCTTGAATCTTCAGATTCGGGCTACTTCCTTTGCTCCTATACTAAAGGGTCTACTAGGGGGTTGGGGAAATCCTCTGTTGGAATTGCTAGAGGGAGGGGTCATATTTCCCATTTTTCCAAGCCTCAGACCCGAGCCAAGAAGGATATACTGGATGGAAAACATATTTCAATTGAAAGGGCACTTAGAGAGGTGCATGCCCAGAAGGGTAGAAGATGAAGATTATGTCCTTTAATTGTCGGGGTCTTGATAGTCCCCAGAAAAGATCAGCATTTTGGAGGGTGGTCAACTTAGATCATCCTGATATTTTGTTGTTTCAAGAAACAATGGGAGTAGGGGAGGAGATTAAAGCTAGGTTGGAAAGTTGGTTTGGTGGCTAGTTTTTTGAGACTTTGGACGCTAGGGGTCATTTGGGAGGCCTGGCAATTGGTTGGAACACCAGGAATATCAAGGTCCTGAATGTCTAGGGTATGGAATCGGTTCTGGGTATGTTCTTTAAAGCCATGGAATAGGTAGATATCTATAATGTTTTTAACATTTATGGCCCTTATCTAAATAGGATCGCATTCTGGGATAAGCTATTTAACAACTCTGTTCTGAAGGGTGATAGGTTGATTATTGGAGGAGATTTGAACTTCTCCTTAGGGCAGGCTGAGGTATGAGGGCCTCATGCGTGTGCGGATTTGTTGAATGATATTTTTACCAGGAATTTGGTTGAGAGGAACTGGTTGGATATTGAGCCCTGCAAGCTCGCTCCCACTTGGAAAAATAACATATGTTGGGATGGGAGAGTGGCTAAGAGGCTAGATCGCTTTCTGGTTACAGAAATGATAGTGGACAGACATCATTTTATCAGGCAATGGGTGGGAAAAGGTGGACTATCAGACCACTACCCAATCTTTTTAGAATTCAAGAATGTTCCTGTTAAACCTCCAAGCCCATTGAAATTCAATAAGACTTGGCTTAAAGATGATAGTTTTCATTAGAGGAAATTTTAGGTCTAAAATGGGCCTCCTAAGGAAAATAATAAAATAATAGTTATTAATTTTGGAGGAAGAATTGAAAAAACTACTTTTTGTGTTTGTATTTTCAACATATCTCCTTGTGTTTTTACTCAAATTCCGAGTGGGAGAGCTCGTTGGATGCGTAATTTAATTCCGCATTGAATGAGTACCCATACTGCATACTTTTGATGGACCCTACTACCCCAAAAACAAGAAATTCCTGAAAAAACGTGATGATGATGGACTCTGCTACCCCCAAAACAAGAAATGCTTGAAAAAATGTGATGATGACATCATCATCATGTTTTTTTTAGGAATTTTTGTTTGTTGGGGTAGCGGAGTCCATAAAAAGTATGCAGTGTGGGTACTCATTGGATGCAGAATTAAATTCTGTATCCAATGAGCTCTCACGCTCAGAATTTGAGTAAAAACATAGGGAGATATGTCGAAAATACGAACACAAAAAGTAGTTTTCTTTTATGACAAATATGTCAATTCAACCATTATGGTTGACTCATTTTATTGAAATTCTATTGGTTCTTGAATTTCAACTCACAAAATTTATTGTTGGCGTGTTTTCTTATAAGGCCCATTTTAGACCCCAAATTTCCTCTAATGAGGGCACTAATCTCTAATGGATGGGTCCCTTTTGACCCTGGGAGTAGGAGATCTGCTGCCTTTTAGTTTGCAGTGAATATCCGGAATCTGAAGGAAGATATTAAAGCCTAGGCAGTGGACAATTAAGAGAGGGAGGATCGAGAACTACAGGAAATTTAAACTAAGCTTTCAGGGGTCTATAACTTGGAAGGAGGATGGACGATGAATCAAATGGACAAGAACCTGTTGATTCGGCTGGAAGGGAGAAGGATCTCTTTGTTGCTAGAAAAAGAAGAAACATGGAGGCTGAAGAGAAAATCAATTTGGTTGGAAAGTGGGGATGAAAACACTAAATTATTTCATGCTTATGTTAGAGGAAGGAAGGCAGCCAACATTGTGTGGAGTTTGGTAGATGAACACAGTGTGGGACATGATACTTTCGAAGGTATGGAAGCTACTGGGGTTGAACACTTTAAGAAGATTTACAAAGCACNCAACATTGTGTGGAGTTTGGTAGATGAACACAGTGTGGGACATGATACTTTCGAAGGTATGGAAGCTACTGGGGTTGAACACTTTAAGAAGATTTACAAAGCCCCTGTTCAAGCCTCTCTTGTTGAATTTATTCGTATTGCACAGGTGTTCCCTAGATTTGTTGATGAAGAGGACACCTTGGCTCTGATGGAGGAAGTCACTGAAGGTGAACTCAAGGCAGAACTACAGAGCTTCAAGAAGGACAAAAGCCTAGGACTGGATGGTTGGACGATTGAATTCTTCCTGGAACTCTTTGAAATCCTGGGAATGTATCTACTTAAGGTAGTGGAGGATTCTAGAATTTATGGGAGGATTACAGCTAGTTTTAACTCTACTTTTATTGCGTTAATTTCGAAGGTGGACAATCCCGTTTCTCTGAATGATTTCAGACCCATCTCTCTCTGCAATTGTATTTATAAGGTGGTCACTAAGGTGATTGCCCGACATTTGAAGGAGATTCTGTCCGATCATATTACTGAATAACAATTTGGATTTCTGTAGGGGAGGCAGATTCACGAGGCCATTGGGGCCGCACAAGAAGGAATGCATAGTATGAAAACTAAAAATCTTAAGGGTGCCATTTTGAAAATTGATCTTGCCAAAGCTTATGATAAGGTTAGTTGGATGTATATTCGTTTATTGTTAACACATCTGTGGTTTGATATTGCTTTCATCAGATGGGTTATGAGCTACATCACTACTGTCTCGTTCTCGGTTCTGATCAATGGTGCAACATCTCCTTTCTTTCATGGCAAGAGAGGACTGAGACAAGGCTGCCCTCTTTTTGCTTTACTCTTCCTGTTGGTGGCAGAGGGTCTGAGCAGATCCATCAAAGAAGCTAAAAGACTTGGAACTTTTAGAGGCATCCAAATTGCACCAGATCTTCAGCTGACTGATCTATTGTTTGTGGATGATGTGCTTATCTTCTGCTCAGGTTCAGCCAAAGAGATAAATACCCTGTCTGAGATCCTGAATATGTTTTCAACAACCACTGACATGGAAATTAATGTTGGTAAATCTACATTTTCCACACACTTGTTAAGTATTGCAGAGAGACGGAAATACCTAGATTTTTTTCCTTTTAGTGTTGGAAGTCTAGAGGGAGGACTGAAATATCTTGGGTTTAGGTTGAAACCTAACAACTATCGTAAACAGGATTGGTCCTAGATGTTGGACAAGATGGAGAAACGATTGAAGATATGGAGTTATTAGAGTAAATTTCAACTCAAAATGGGCCTCCTAAGAAAAATAATAAAATAATAGTTAAAATAATCAAATAATATTTATTAATTTTGGATGAAGAAAATAAAAAAACTACTTTTTTGTTCATATTTTCGACATATCTCCTTGTGATTTTACTCAAATTTCGATCGAGAGAGCTCGTTGGATGCGAAATTAAATTCTGCATCCAACGTGTACCCACTTGGCATACTTTTGACAAACCCCACTACCCCCAAAAGAAGAAATAACTGAAAAAATGTGATGATCCAAAATTTAATTTCGCATCCAACGAGCTCTCCTGATCGAAATTTGAGTAAAATCATAGGGAGATATGTCGAAAATATGAACAAAAAAAGCATTTTTTTTATGATACCTATCCTCAAATTTATATTAAAAATTGTTTAAGACTTATACGGTATTTCAAATTTAAACCAATTTCATTAGCTAACACATGATGACATGGAAGTTGAATTATGGTTCAAAGACCCATTTTGAGTGGAAATTTTGCTCTAATGCATAAATGGTTATCTAGAGCTGGCAAGCTGGTAATGGTTAAGGTTGTTCTAGAGGCCATTCCAATCTATTGGATGTCCCTGGCCTAGATCCCTAAAAGCATTATGGAAGTGGTGCACAAAACTTGCTTTCGTTTCCTCTGGAGTGGTAATCAGGAAGCCCAGGTTACTCCTTGGGTTTGGTGGGAAAGGATAGCGATTCCGAAGGGATTAGGAGGTTGGGGTTTAAAAAACATTTTTTTCTTTGCTAAGTTCCTGGAGGCCAAAGGGGGGTGGAGACTCTTGAAGACCAAGAGTTTGTGGACTTAGGTTATGATTCAGAAATATATTGGGCCTGGATCGGTGGAAGATTGGCTTCGGATCCCTGTGAAATTGCATGCAGGAGGTTTGATTTTCTGGAAAGCAATAGTTAAATCTTTGGAAGTCATTGAGGCAAATCTTGCTTGGCAAGTTGGGAATGGAAGACATCTTTGTGTTGGGGAATACTTGTGGGTGGGGTGTATTCAACAACACATTCTTCAGGCTGAAACGATGATGGAACTGAGACAATGAGGAATCTTTTTCCTTAGTCAACTTGTGGCACTAGTGTAGGAAAATAGGTGGGAACAATCCTGGGTCCGTGCAGGGGATTTGGGACTTTCGAAACCAGAAACGAGGGAGATGGAAATGTATATTGGGGCTTTGTATTGTGATCAAATCAAGCTTCATGACAGGGAAGATAGCCTCATTTGGGACGCAGATCAGAGTGGAAAATACACCCCTAAGGCGGGTTATATCAAACGCAGTGGTGAAGGTGTGAATAAGGCTGAGGTTTGGTGGTGGAAGACCCTTTGGAAAATCCATTGTCCACCCAAAACCAGGCTCTTCATGTGGTTTGTATTAGAGAACAAGGTTTCGAGCTAGGATAATCTGCAAAAAAGAAGCTTTCAAGGTCTAGGCTGGTGTGTCCTGTGCAAAAATGAGGATGAATTTGTTTTGCACCTCTTTTTGCAGTGTCCATATATTAGGGAAGTTTGGAAGGTTTGCTCGAATATTTTTGGCACTATGTGTAGGTGGGAGGGTTTAACCATTGTGGGAACGTGGGAAAATTGGAGAAGAGCAAATCCAAGGGATTCTATGGTATCTCTTCCTTTGTTGGTTATTTGGGGAGTGTGGATTGCTCAGAATAATTTGATCTTTGTTGATAAAGGCTGCACTCCAGATATCACAGCTAATGCTGCTGGAGGTATTCTTACTGCATTCCCTCAGCATGTTAAAGTGAAACTTTAGAGGGAAATCTTAGTTGTGGAAATTGATAAATCGTTACCTTGGGGGTTCTTTGATGGAGCAGCACAAGACAATGTGTGCGGGGGTGGAGCTATTATACATATTCGAGAGCGTCACTTCTTTGAATTAATGATGGGTCTTGGAGAAGGAAGTAACAATTTTGCTGAGATTCCTAGATTGAAACTTCTCCTCATCTTTGCAGCAGAGAAAGGGTGCAGAACTCTCCATGTTTTTGGTGACTCAATGAATGTGATAAGTTGGATCAAGGAGACACAAGTGTGCAGAAATATGAGACTTCACAACATTTTATCTTCTATTTCAAATGTCTTAGAATCTTATGATACATTTTCTTGCAGACATATTTACAGGGAGATTAACAGGGAGACAGACAAGGCCTCGAAGGAGGGTCTACTATTGATGCAGGGTCAATGGAATATCAAGGAACAGGTTGATGGTGCATCTCATGAGTATTACCATAGACCTTTCATAGAAGGGGTTGCACAGAATTGATTCTTTGATACATTGATGCTCTTTATTTTTGTTCTCAAATTTGCTACAGCAGTGGTAGTTTTTTTTTCTCTGTTGGTATCAGACTTCCATTTGGTTGTTAGCTCTATTGTATTTTTTTTTAATATTAGTATTTATGTATTTTTCTGAAAACTGTGGGGAAATACCTCAGATATGAGTTGAACTGGTTATAACTCTACTGATATATGGTGGACATATGACTTGGCAGGGACTGAACAATCGTCCTCTTTTATTTTTTTGTGGACCTTTATGGTGATACTCTGAATACACAAGCAGTGTATCTACAAAATGTAATTTTGTTCTTGAAAGATGAAATGAAATCATGTTTTTTTCCAAGAAAAAAAAAGTGTATCAGCAAGCAAACACATGCTATCATATTCTCTCGACCAGATGTACTCCCATACAGTTGGGGGGTTTCGTATACTCTAAATAATTTAGGATAGTCTATGTGAATCCTGTGTACTCTTTTCCTTACGAATGCATCTGTAAAGGATGTGCTGGCCTTTTGGATTGTTTGATGTCATATTTTAATGTAATAATATCTAGAAATGTGAAAATTTTTAAAAGAATTATCTGATTATACTGGCAGGTTTTGAGTCTGAAATCTATTTAAAACTATGGAGTACGACTAAACTTTGTTTAGCACAGATTTGAGATGGTATGCATTTATCCTCAAATAAACAAGTTTCTCACAAGGAAAATGCCCAATATGCTAAAAGAGGCAGAGCTTTGAATGGACTAGTCATGGTATCTCCACACCATTTTCTGACTCCTGAGTGATTCCTCCACATTTTCCCTTCTGCTTGCATTCTTCAATCCTATTTGAGCTTCAAGTTCTTCCCACACTTGGAGAATATAAGGGAAATTAAGAAACACACGAGATAGATTTTCCATATTCATTTTGCAGATAAGGCATCTTGCAGGCCCATACCAACCACTTCTTTGCATATAATCCCATGCTGTGAATTTGTCGTTAAGAGCAAGCCGTTTGTTAGTCTTTGCTTTGTATTGTTCGCTAAGATTTCACTACCAATTTCCAAAGCATGAGAAAGATCTTTTGCTATGGAAATATTTTTGGAGCGATGCCTTTAATTATTTGGCTAAAATACTTAGTTTAATTTGATTGGATTTATAAAAGAGAACCGCTATTAGAATTTTCGTTTGCTATGTACTTGATGTTTATAGGTTAGTAATTAATCCATGTTTCAAAATCATGGGACCCACTAAAGTTAAGAGGCAAAGTTCCATCATGGTTGTTAAGATTGGTGTTTGAGAGTGAAGTTTCATATTCATCCAAAGTTGTCCCCAATGGTCCCCCAAAGTATACATAAAATAGCATCATTTGGGTATGACAACAAAAAGGTCCCCCAAATTATACCATATTGGATTTTAGTAACAAAATCTAGTATGCACCTCACCATCATCTTCATAGTGTCATAACAACTTTTGAAAATAATATCTCCCTGATTATGACCCTTATATATATTTTATTTGATTAGATTGGAGATAAGGGTTTCCCTTTTCTATTGGTTGGAATCTATCTTTGGTCGAGAGGAACCCATCCAAATACATAATTTTTTCATTACAAAAAAAATGGTAATTTATGTGGTGAGGGCTTGCCCACCTTATGCTCCTAATGTTCTTCTATCATAAGTTGCTCTAGTTGTGAGGGAAACTAGTGTATTTTCTAAGGAATCCTTTGTGTTATGCATTTTCTTGTCACTAATTTAGATCCACTCCTAGAGATGCCAATCCGTTAGCATCTTAACTCCCCAACCTATGGATATGGTGATTAAATTTTTAGAAGAATGACAATGACTAGGAGATTTGTTTAAGAATGGGAGATAGATGGAAGTTAGATGATAAGCATAACCATTTCTTATATGATCACAACAATTTGTGCTCTATATTTTAACCATTGTGGTCTACATGGTGTGACAACAACTCCTACAATGAAGCTCTCGTTGATTATGTTCTTTAATGTTTTTCAATTTATTACAATAGTGATTATCATTCTCTCTTTGTACTGGTGAGAGTGTAGATGGATCTCCCTTGCCATCCTGATGTTATTATTGATAAGTTTCTTTGGATTTGAAGAAATCAGTTTATTTTCTTAGGAATCCCTTTGTGCCATACCCTTTCTTGTATAATATAGAAATACTCCTAGATTTTCCAATCCATGGACAGCTTCATTCTCCAATCATGGATATGCCAAGTCCATAGATCAACAATCTCGACTTCGGTCCACATTATGTCTCATTCACCTAAGAAATTCATTAATTGGGAAAATTCTTGTTTAATACATTTAAACCCTCTTTAAGAAATATGTGTTATTTTTGCATTTCAATCTAGAGTGGTTCCTTTGTGTTCGTTGGCATTTGTTCATGCAAAATACATATGTCTCGATCGCTGGGACCAATAAGGTTTGAGATTGAATCATCATGGGATTCTAAATATCTGTGCACATATTGCATACCTTGTTCGCCATAATAATCTAACAAGCTTAGAGCTACTTAGAGAAGCCAACATATATCTATTGTCTTGATGTTCTCCCCATTTCTCAAAGAAAACATTCTCACATTGAGCCGATGTACTAATGCTATTATCCAGAAGACTTGTGAGCCAACCAATAGCTTCTTCCTCCAAGGATAATGCAAATAATTTCATAACTACATCAAGATGCTAAACCTTTTCTCTTCTTATCATGTTCATGAAAGCAAAGGTATATGTTGAACCTTTTCTCTTCCTATAAATGGTATATTTTGCTCAGATAAAATGTTGAAAACTTCTATAACATTGTGCACAAAAACCCATATTACTGAATTTAGATATTAGTTCATTGTTTTTATAAAACATGGTTGTTTTGATTAAGAAACAAAACATATTTTAATTTTCTAACATGCTTCAATACTTTTCCATATTTATTTCATACAGAAATGTTGATGTGTGTTGTATTTGTGGGTAGAATATTAAAAGAAATGGTTCAAATGAAAAAGTGGACTACTATTATGGATCTACAAGTACAAGATCCACTTGGGAAAGACACATTTTCTAGTGCTTATATGAATTGGAGTGAAGTCATGAAAGAGGATAAATCTATCGATCGTGTTGCATTAATTCCATATTCTAGAGTTCTTGGCTTCATCAAGAGGGAGGAAATGAACTCAAATGCACCATGTAATTTTGTTTGAAAACTATATAGGACGAATGATTGCATATGTATCATAGGTTCAAATACAACTAAATATTCAGTGTGAGTAACTATCTTTTCGTAGTGTAAGCTTTGCATATTTTTATTCTTGTTATATTTTATTTGAATTATAAAATTGGACAATTTCCATATGTATAAATACTGATGCTCATATGGACCAAAGGACAAGAGGGATGGACCAAAACCTCTTATAAGAAAGAAACGACAAATTCAAAAGAGGGGATCATTAAGGGAATTTTGAGGCCTAAAATGGGCCTCATAAGAGATAAAATAAAATATTATGAGTTAGACATTTTGTGGGGAAGGTATATTTACAACTCATCTCTTACATTATAACCAATGCAACTATGGTTAAGTTAAATTGAAAAGATGTCTAAAATAAAACCGATAAAAAAATCATTTTTGATATGACTAAAAGTAAAGAACTCTTGAGTACATAAATTACTTTTGAATATAATATGATGAATGTATTCATAAAATAAAATATATTAATTTTGAAATTTGAAATATAAGTTACTTTTTCAATATTCAAAATATGGTTTTAAACTATGTATTTATAATTTTGAATTTTAAACATAACGTTAAATTTAAATGAATAAATTGGCATTTCATATATATATAATAAAAATTAATTTTAAAATATAAATATTAAACTATAAATTAAAAAAAAAATTTAAATTTATTTTTCATCTTTTTAATACACCTTCAAAAACATGTGTAAATTTATTTTTATTAGTTTCTTATGATATATATTATGTATATTACATATTGTTTTTAATGTAATAATTAATACGATCATTAAATAAATTTTTAAAAAAAGTGTTAATATTAAGATGAATGAATAATACATAAATTTCTACCACGAAAAAGTTGAGTTAATATTAAGCAAATGAGATTATATGTAATAAACATTATTATTATTATATGTAATAAATTTTTTAATAATATAATATCTTATTATGATATAATATGATTTAATAGCTCATTCAAATTGCTACATTAAGGTTTTATATATTTATTTGGTTTTGTAACTTGAATGCACATGTCTAATTTATATTGGTATAGATACAGGTGTTTTAAAGGTTAAAAGTTGAGTAAAATATGAACCTTGAATAATACATAATTTTAAAAAAAATGGTATTAATATTAATTCAACCATATGAGAATATATACAGTAATTTCTTATAATATAACATTTTATTTTTATAAAAAAATAAATATATTTTTATATTTAAATAATAATTATAATAGATTATTATATATAATAAGTATTTAAAAAACAAAAACTATTAATCATCAAATTGTTTTTATTATAATATGTTAAGTGATTTTGATTTTAAATAAATATTTGACATATATATTTTAAATATTGAAAAAGTAATTACATAATTTTAGTTTTGAATAGACAATTTACTTTTTGGTATTTGTTATTTATTTATTGAAATATAAAAAAATAATTACATTTAAATAAAACATTTAGTTTTTTGGTATTTATAATTTATTTTATATTGAAATATAAATAGTATTTTTCTTTCTAAGTACTTCAAGAGTTTTTTAGTACATTTATATTATATTCACAAATAATCTATGAGTACAATTTTCATAATGATAAAGTTAACTATGGGTTTTTACTCACCATTTACAATTTGACAAATAAACATCCTTAACTCAACCAATGCCACCTCAACTATTATAGATGATGTCATCCTCTAGAATGTGATTGGTTCTTTTAAAGTGGATTTTAATAGTACATTTTTTGTTTTGAGGCACATTTTTTACCTAAAAATTTCCCTAATGGTGAGTGTTATTGTTAAGCAAATGGCTTGGAAACCTGATGTTGCCATAATTACATACAATATGTATGCACATTAGGACAAAAATAGATGGCCATGCCATGGAAAGTTTGATAGATTTGTTGATTCAAGGGTGATGTATGCACCTCGTCTCTCCATAGAAATAGTATTGTCGGTGAAAGCAATGTATTACATGGGACTATTTGTTGATATGGTTTATGAAGGACACATGTTGGAGGTCGGAGAATGGTTATTCAATGTGGAAAATGAAAGCATTACAGATATATTTTTGACATGGAGGGATGTCATCCACATTTTTAATTGATTGGGTAAAGCCAAACTTCAACTTAACAAGAATGATTCAATAAGCGTGAATTTATGGTACCGACAATATCAAAAGTCATTTTTTTCTACCAAACCCCTCATGGTGAGGACATGCCATTTATCATTGGTATTCAAACAAAGTGGATGTTACATAATATGGTGAAATGTGCACAAAATAGTATTATCGCAATGGACTGAACATTCAACACAAACAATTATAGGGTGAGTATTCATTTAGACATTTTCCACACAAGTACAATTGTTTTGATTTCAAGTTTTTGTATTTAGTGGTATTTAACAATGACATTAGAATATGTGAATGTAGTATCAATTGTATACCTTGCTCGTGTTTGACAAGAAAGAAAATGGAATCCCTATTGCATGGGTTGTGTCATCTCGAAAAAGGTCATTTGACATCGCATTGTGGTTGTCCAAACTTACGGATAGAGGTCGAAAACTTAAACCTTAATGGACAGTGAATGCATTTATGACAGATGATGCATTGGCATAACTTGATGCAATACGTCATAATGTCATGTACTTTGTTAAGATGCTTCCACATTTTTTTCTTGGTTCACTAATTCATTTAATACAATGTTCTTTTTGCTACATCTAGATCTGTTACAGGTTGTCGAGTTTTATGATTGCATGGCATGTTAGAAGAGCTTGGTTGAAAAACATGTTTAGGTTGGCTAGTTGTGAGGATATTGGAAGGAAAATGTTTTCAACATTAGGTCCAATCATGAATTATTCTTGTGATCCAAACTATGTTGTGCAATGTTTGGATAAATTTTATGATGAATTTAGAAACGATGATTTTTTCTTGGATTATTTTTCAAGGAATTAGATGCACAACCAAAAATTTCGTAAGAACCCTTTTAACCTATTCAATCTGTTGTAAACACATTCTTTGTTGAATATTCGACAAATTCCATACTTTTTTTGTAGATATGATGGCAAAAGTTTTTCGAAACTTTTGTCGTGCCAACTAGGAAACCAACAGCGCCATTTAGGCATATCATTACTTTTTAAAAACAAAGTTTCTTTGTGATCATAGATGAAAATACCTACGACAGATGGACTGGCTTCTCTACACTTTGCTTAAAAGGGTGGAACTCTATTATTGGAATATGGCTTGTCTAAAGAAAGATGGTTTTATAAATAACTACAAGTTGGAGCATATTGTAGAGACATCTATTGAAAATGATAGAAATATTCCCAATGAGCATTGCTTTCCTCATGATCAATTTCAAGATTCTTATTGGGTGCAAAGTCAATCATCCTTGAGAAAATATCTTGTGGTTTATTCAATCTATAATTTTAATTCCTGTGATTTCCCATGGGCTATGAGAGACAATATTTGTAAACATGTCATTAAAGTGAGCATGTTGCAAGGATATGACTCTATGGATGTACATCAATTAGATATGTTGAATGTCAATGTTGATGCAATGAGTGGTGGATCTCCAATCATGAGACATGAATAGCTCATTGAGAAAAATCAAAACATTGATATTTACTGCCTCAAATGAAAATGTTGATCATATCATCCATGATATTGATGAATGCGATATTGGGAGATGTCAAGAGATTTTTTATAGATGCAGTAAAAAAATCCAAGCAGTAATGGTGCAACCTCCACACTATGTTTTAAGGGCAATATTGATGGAGAAGCTTGTGGATAAGTTTGTTTCTAATATGAATGAGCGACACGTCAATTATTTTTATTTTAACTATAATTACCATTTACAGACATTGAATTGAAGAAAAAGTTTTTTGAGCCCTAATAAGAGGTCGCGGCAACGACAAACTAAGCGTCCATTGCTACAAGACTTAAATGTGGATGTACAAACATATGGTTCTTTCAACTTTCCTTAGATCGGTGCACAAATATTAGGCCTCCCAGTGAATATCATGCTCATTCAAGAAAATTTCCAGTTGTAGAAGGAGGTAGGTTAAAGGAGAAAAATATTGAACAAGAATTGGAGACAATGTATGCAAATAGAAAATCATCAACTATTGTTTCAGGTATAATTTTGATATACTTTTTGAAATGAAATTATAGCCATGGAGTAACATATCATAGATAATTTAATAATTGTAATATATTCCTAAGTAGAAGGCATGTTTTGAAAGGCACAATAAAAAGTGTTGTAAGGCCTCAATATTGCATTCAAGAAAACCCAAATTCAACACAACAATCAACCACCAACCCCACACATTTGCCATCATTTTCGTCCTTCAATTCACCACCAAGTGTGTTTTTCTTTCAAGATATATTTTTGTAATATTACTTGGAACACTAATACTTGTAGTTTATTGATGTATGTTTATATGCACATGTTTTCAAACACTGATGTCTCGTCTATTGCAAACATGTCAATATTACAGAGAACGAGGTTGACATTATTCCCTAATTTTCAATGACAGTATGAAGGTATTGATTGAAGTTCATGTTTTTTAAAGAGTGTTTCATGGACATGTTATTTAATCATGGGTAATTTCTAAGTGGATATGGGCACATACTAGAAGTTTTTAGGCAACTCCAAGAAATTTCAATAGTTACGGGTACCTTACGAAGCTACCTACAGGCATGGTTTTGAGATATATGGAATAACCAGCAGGTGGGAAAAACAAATGTCAAATTTGGGTCAAAGAAGTATGAATTTTGTGCATTTTTAAGGGAGAAATCTCGGGCAGTTGATGAAATAGTATCAACATATATGTGCACTAAATCAATTATAAAACATGCATTACAAAAATTGAAAACATATGTTAATCATGAAGCAGCAACCATACATTCTTCAGTAACAATATAGTGAAATCTGGGTATGTCTTAGCCCTCTTTTTCCTTCCATATACCAGTAAACACACAATAATAAGTGTTTGGACATGTTTTCAGGATGATTAGTAGTTGTAACACCTTGTTATTGGCATCACCTGTGAGGATTCGTGACAACACTCAATACAAAATCTGTTATGAAAAAGTCTGGGACATGCCAACAGTCTTGATGAAGATTAAGTTAAAAACTCATCTAGTCACCTATGTGTCTACTATTGGAGAAGTTTTGTGCCATATTTTGATGTGATTTGAGCTCTCACTATTGGTATTGTAAACAACAATTACTCTTCCACAACAGATACATTATAACTTTTTGTAGATCTTTGACATATTTTCACATGTACTCTATGTAACACCCCGGTTTTGACCCCGTTGCATAAGATGTATATGATGTATATATTGTAAATAGTCATGGTGCGGAGCTAAAGGCCAAGGCCCCACCATCACTTGGTTATGATATGTTTCAGGTTGAAATTGTCACCGATGGTATATCGGGGCATGTGGCATACATATTAAGTTTCGCAGTCATGTAAATATACATCTTTAATTAAATAAAACCAACCAACTATGCTCAATGCAACCATGATGAAAAGGGCATGATTCTCATAAGGATAAGGGTGGGGGATATCAAACTTTGGGCTATGGGGGGGAAATCCATGTGTCACCACCCTGTTTGATTTTCCCATCTTTCCTTGTCTCATCCAACTACCACTTTAATGTTTTGTTGAGTAGTTGAGGCAGTTATGGCTGGGAGTGGAGGGTGGCAGGACTGTCAGTCCTTGCCCACACGCACACTCCACTGGGGGCATGGATGAACCTCACGATGGTCAGAAGAATGACTATGGCCCTCATTCCATCCTCTCCACTACGCCACTCTTTCCCTTGTATGTTCATCCTCACGCAGGGATGGTATTATGATGATTTTCCACGCACAAGCTTCTTTTTGGAGTGTGGTCTCATGCAGCCAGGGGGTAGGGAGCCGTTTCGGATGTCACTCACGTTTCCACAGAGTGGTATCTAGCATGTTTTCCATTTGAAATTGTAGAGGTCTGATGTAAATTTCCCTCATGCACAGGTTGGGATTCTGTATTTTCTTCCCCAGTGTGGTCTGTGTAAGTTTTCCCTCTGTGGCTTCGTTGTTCAGGACGGACTGTTGTTTCTCCATGGTGTGAACTATGTTTGTTGATACGTTTGGATATTGCTGCAAATTGCTTGGGAGTCATTTTGGACACGACAGGTCCAAGAACGACTCAGGAATCATTTTCCTTGTCTAAGCTGTAACTACTGATTGATTGCATGCGTGAAATGGTTGGTCTTCGAACTGTGTTGGGAGCAGGGATGGGGGCTTGGGTTGCTTGATAAACCTGGTGTGTTTGGAAACCACACAGACAGAGCTAGAGGGATGGCTTTCTTCTCCACAACCCCTGAATAGCACTGGAAGGGAAGTCAGGACCTGAGGGACTGTGTAGCAGAGAAGGGACTAATTCCTTGTGTTGGGTGTGTGTGGGTGTCTTAGAAGTCAGGCTAGTTTTGGTGTAGGTGTTCCTAGCTCTGTAATGAGCTCACTAGCTTAGCATTTAGCCTTTCCCAGCTCCTGGATGGCCTAATAAACCCAACTGTGTTGGCTTGGCTATGTTTTGTGTATCCTTGGCTATGTGTAAGGTTGCTTGTTCCTTATTCCTTGGGGAATCATGCCCAGCTTAGGAGTGGCAGCATTGCTGAGAGATTTAGGAGCATGCTAGCCTATGGTTGGGTGGAACATTGCAGCGACGTAGCTGGTTGCGGAACGAGTTCTTCATAAGATAAGAAACCTTGTCTATTTTACTCCTGCAATCATTTTACTGTTAATGAATATGGTGAACATGTTGAATGCTTGTATGAATGTATGTTGCTTCCACTGTGTATGATAAATAATTGTATCTGTGTATGTTCTACTTCAATGCATATTGTTTCAACATTTTATGAATGCACATGTTCATGGGGCTGGTTTCCCGGATGGTTAAGGCCATGGTAGCGTCCTCTTTGCTGGTCGGAGGGTCGGGGACGTTACAGTGTGGTATCAGAGCTTGCAGGTTGCAGCATGGGCCTCTATGGGCCATGAAGAACCAGTCAACAGAGGCATGTTTCCTTCTGTCCAGGAGAAATTGGTGAATGACTGGAAAATTCACAAATTTGTCTAACTGTTTGAACTGTCAGTTCATCAAAAAACTTAGTGGGACGGACTTCCGACGAAGTGGAGAGCTAGGCGGAAGCACACCCAACGGAGGACAGTGGGAAGAAAATTGCGGAAACTTTTCTAAGTTTTCGTCGGTCATTGGCAGAACTTAGCGGATTTGGGAGCCGTAGTTTCGGCTAAGATCAGTTGAAGACCACCGAAACACCGGCTTGATGTAGTGGAAGAAGCGCCTGATATTGAATTTCAGCGCCAACAAAATTTTGTTGTTCAGACTGTCGATGGACGTCAGTGGAAAATAGTTGATCAAGCGCCTGTCGTTGTGTATGGCTTGAAAACTACGCTCCCGATGGAAGATAATGCTTCGTGCGTCCGCCGTTGTGGAAGCCTAGAGCACTAGTCTTTCGACGGGGAGAAGCTCCGACTGCCGATGCCGGTCAAAAATCAGTTCGCCGATCGGCAAGCATTAGTGGATTGGATCGTCGATCGGGAAAGGATCAAAGATGAAGAGTCGCCGTTGCAGCTGCTGAACGAACTAACCCACCAATGCTTTAGTCTTGCACTCGTCGATGTCGAGGTGTTAGTGGATTATGGAGCCGACAGAGCCAACGAAAGATAGAGAAAGTTTTCATCGATAGGAGAAGAAATTTTCAAAAATTGTCTGAGTGCTGATGCCATCGGTGATTGGCGAAGGTTAGCTGTTTGGATCGGCAGAAGCTAGTGGATTGAACATCCGCTGTTGCGGCTAGCTAGTGAACTATCCTTCCGATAGACAAAGGCTTCAACCGCCGATGCCGCAGTGATTAGTACTTTCAACAGTCGATGAATAGAAGATGGAAGAGCCGATGCTGCGAAAGTTAAGGCAAGAAGAAAATTCAAATTTTCTCTATGGCACAAGATCATCGGCCATTGGGAAATGTTAGTGGATCGGATCGTCGATCAGAAAAATTTCTATGAAGGTGACTCGTCGTTGCGGCTACTTAGTCAACTAGCCCTTCGACGCCGCAACAGCTAGTGCTTCCTACCGCTGATAGACTTACGGCTACGGAAGACTTAAGGAATTGTTGGCCGCTGTTGCGGAAAGCTGGGTGACTAATAGGTTATGCTATTGTCGAACAGACGCGGGATAATAGACCATTGCAGGCCCGATGCGGCGGAAGGAATCAGACGAGTAACTTGCCGATTGGAACTCTAGATGTTTGCTGCGAAAATTGAAGTAAGAACAATTTTTGTCATTGCGACAGTCTAGGACACGATCCACCCGACAGTTAGTAGGTCTGACAGCCTATAATATCCACGGAACCCGCAGTGAGATCGCTTTCCGTCGTTGCGACTTCCTAGAAGACTAATCGTCCAACGCAATAACATAGTCGATCGCCGACACAGAGGAGGTAAGTTTCCATTTGGATTGCCGCAACGACAGGAAGTACAGTGACTTGGATTGCCAATGTGCAGAGGGTTAGCCCTTCCGAGATAGGCTTGTGGCCGCGGAAAACACAGAAGGTTTATGGGCCGCCGTTACGGAAGCCGAGATGACTAACCACCTGATGCACAAGACACCCGACCTCCGATGCAGCGCATAGGCTGGTTTCATCGTCGACTAGGTTCGGAGAGTTGGATGCGGATCCGATACAGTGGAAGGAAATAGGTGAACAATCCTCTGCGTCACCAATGCATATTGGAAGTTTGGCGATTTTCCCGTCGAAACGCCGAAAAATTTGTGTCAATTCATATAAGTTATACAACGAATTAAACAAATTACATGATGATGCGTGAAAAATATTGTTTCTAATTACCTCATGTATTTTCCAAGATCATATATGACCTGTTTGACATTATTGTCAAAGTTGTCTGGGAGAGATACAGGTAGAACATACTGTAACAATGAACACGTCTCATCAATATATTTTTCAAAATTAAGCAAAAAAGTAAACCAAAACATGCAGTATTGTAATATACCAATATATAGACCAAAAATATAATTATCTTAATGAAGATATGCCAATCATGCGTTTTTACCCCGCCAAAATCACCTTTCCTTGTTAAGATATTCTTTATGTTCGAACAAAATCCTGTGGGAAATTTCATTTTTTGTATCAGTTCTTTTACCACATTGCTTTGTTGCTCAGTCAATAACCATGGAAGTGACCTTATATTAATTTGGTCTCCATCGTTGTTTAAATGTTCAATGATATCTTTCATTGCATGATTGGATTCATGAATGTCATTGCAAATTTTGACAATTTTTTCTTTGTCACTCCTTCCGTCTAATATTCGCCATAGTGTTTCAGCTACATTCCTTCTGATATGCATTGTATCAAACAAATGAACAACTAGTAAGTGCTCATAGTAAGGAAACCTACTAAATTGTTTGGGATAACTTTTCAGTCCTCGTGGAAGCCCATTTACACCTTCATGATGTTCATGCAGACCATCAGTAATCAATATATAAGTTAAAGAGATTAAAATGTCGTATATTATAGTAAAAAAAATTAATATAATCCAAAATAAAACATTAAAAGTACATATAAGAGATGATCAATATGAATATATAAGATAGACAAATTGAATCGTACCTTGACGATTTCTATTATATTGCAACTTCCATATGTGAGGTGTCATTCTTTGTGGTTTTAATGCGGTCTCCTCTTTCCCATTAAAAAGATGTTTTTCGATAGTTCGATACCTATGATTATTAGAGAGGAAGTGCCTATACTCATCAAACACTTCCTTTGACAAACTCTTTGAATGACGAGATTTCATCTTGGAACCACAAACTGGACATGCAAATTTTCCCTTTGTTTGAAGACCACAAAAATGTGTTAGCCCTGGAGCATCATGAATTGTCCAGGCAAGCATTGCATGGAATTGAAATCCCCTTTGCCATACTGGTCTAGAGACTTAATACATAGTGACACCATTCCATAGCTTAAGTAGTTCATCAACAAGAGGCTCGATATATACATTCATATCTTTAACTATGTACTTACCTAAAAGAAAACAACAAATACAATACATATAAGTAAATGAAATATATATATGACATGAATATGCAACAATATTGATCTTCATGACAAATTAAATACTAATGCATTAAAAAAACATTGTTCTAAAGTACAAATTATACCTGGAACAATAATTGCCAACATTATATGCTCCCTCTTTATTGACATCCATGGAGGAATGTTATTGTTGATAACAAAAACAGGCCAAACCGAGCAAGTAGATCTCATCTCTTTAAATGGATTCACACCATCCGCTGCTAAAGAAAGTCTAGCATTACGAGGTTCTTCTTTAAAGTGTGGCCATTTTTCCTCCATGTTTGTAAATGCAGAACCATCTGCGGGCATTCGAAGAATATCATCTCCACTTCTATTCCGTGCATGGTAATCCATAAATTGTGCTATGTTTTTGCACCTAAACAGTCGTTGCAAGCGTGGAATAATGGGAATATAACGAAGAACCTTACGAGACACCTTTTTGGTTACTTGATCTGTTCGGTATCTACTGCTATGACATATAGGGCATTCTGTTGCAAACTCATACTGATTATAATATAAAATATGATCATCAGGACATGCATCAATTGCTTGATATTCCATTCCAACATATTTCATGATATTTTTTAAATATTGGTATGTGCGAGGTAATTTATTTGATGGCGGTAACAAATATTCACCTATCAAGCTGTTACAATAAATTTAAAAAAAATGGTTAATATAAATATTTGAAGAGCATAATATTAACGACACCAAATACATCCTTATTATTTTTATGATGAAGTACGTATACCAATACAAATATTTTAGCAACATAAATCAAATCATATATATGCGATTGATGAAACATATAATCACATACGTACCTTAACACCAGCATGATGGCTGTGTTTGAAAAAACATTCATAACCTTCAAGTTCATTATCAGCAACACAGCAGAGAGAACACTTATGCGGGAGCCTTCAAAAAGCGGTTTGTCTGCCTTCTCAAGTGTAGGTAAATCATGAAGATCTTCAAAGTCATCTATTGGCAGTGCATGATGTTGATCATCGTCCATTCTAACATTAAATGCATCATTGATTAATGTATTTGCACCATCATCCTCAATTATGTTATCGTCATGATCATCGTCTAATTCCATGTCATCATTAACTTGATCATGATCAGTATTCACAGGACCTGCATATTGACGTTCCTCCTGCACTAGTTGTTCCGCAATTACCACATTCTCCATGTTCAGAACAGCCCTAGGAGGCCCTTGCTTTATAATTACAATTAAAACATCAAACAAAGAACGTTAGTCATGTTGATTAAGTAACAAAAATAAAAATGATACAATATACAATTACAAAAACTCTCAATATAAAGTCCGCACGATATATAATCATGAATTATATTGACTTACCAATGGATGATATTCATGCCCCCCCTCAACATGTCCATGTTCTCTACAATGTTTTTTAGCTGTTGTGATCAGTAACCTTCTCTTATTAAATCCCCTACATCGACTGCAAGGACAATAACATTTTCCATCACCCCTTCTTTCCACTCCATCCCAAAACCTAGCAAGCAATTGTCGATTTTGTTCTGGATCTTGATGACTTGTAACATTATTGTTACGTGGCATTTTCTTACTCAAACCCTAAGAACAAAGTACAAGCAAACCCAAGTATATGACGAGTCTTCTTTTCCACAAGCGTTAGAACCAAATCCACATGAGTCAACCCTAACTCAAGAGTACAAGACCAAGTATATAATGAGTCTTCTTTTCCACAAGATCAGTTAAAGCCAAATCCACAAGAGAAAACCCTAAGTGAGGGTAAAACCCTAACTCAAGACAAAACCAAGTATATGATGAATCTTCTTTTCCACAACAGTCAAATCCAATTCCCTAGCAAACCCTAATTAGTGAGGGTAAACCGGCCTAACTCAAGACAAAACCAAGTATATCATGATGAATCTTCTTTTCCACAAGAGTCAAAGCCAAATCCAAAAGAGCAAACCCTAACTGAGGGTAAACCCTAACTAGTTAAGACAAAAACAAGTATATAATAAATTTTATTTTCCACAAGAGTCAAAGCCAAATCCACAAGAGCAAACCCTAAGTGAGGGTAAACCCTAACTCAAGACAAAACCAAGTATATGATGAATCTTCTTTTCCACAATAGTCAAAGCCAAATCCACAACTAGAGAAAAACCTTATACGTGAGGGTAAACCCTAACTCAAGACAAAACCAAGTATGTGATGAATCTTCTTTTCCACAAGATTCAAAGCCAAATCCACAAGAGAAAACCCTAAGTGAGTGTATAAAACCCTAAGTGAGGGTATAAAACCCTAACACAAGAGAACAAAATTTCTCCAAGAAAGATTTACCAAGAATAAACCAATTAGAAATTAACCAAGAGATACTTCAAGAGAGAAGTCACCAAAGAGCAAGACCAAAATCCAAGACCAAGTGGGAAGATCCCCACAAAAGCACAAGGCCAAAAACAAAACCCTAAACCAAGAAATTAACCAAGAGATACTTCAAGAGAGAATTCACTAAAGAGCAAGACCAAAATCCAAGACCAAGTGGGAAGATCCCCACAAAGGCACAAGGCCAAAAACCAAACCCTAAACCAAGAAATTATTAACCAAGAGATAATTCAAGAGAGAAGTCACCAAAGAGTAAGACCAAAATCCAAGACCAAGTGGGAAGATCCCCACAAAAGAATAAGGCCAAAAAACAAACCCTTAGGAATTTCGCATTTCTTGTCCAAGAGATAAGTGCGAGAGTGAGTGTGTGAGATAATGAACCTAGGCCTACATCTATTTATATGAGTGTGTGTAGGAAATGAACCGACGCATCAAATATGCGACGACACTTTCCATGTTAAATAATTGACCAATTAAGAAATGTGACAGATGTAAGATCCTTTATGGGACTTGCAGGATACTATAGGAGATTCATTGAGGGATTCTCCAGAGTTGCACATGCCATCACTTCTTTGCAAAAGAAGGGGATGACGTTCAAATGGACATCAAGGTGTGAATAAAGTTTCCAGCAGTTGAAGAGTCTTCTCACCAGTGCACCTGTATTGAAGGTTGCGGATCCAGAGAAAGACTTTGTGGTATGTACCGATGCATGCAGACAAGGGCTTGGAGGAGTCCTTATGCAAGACAACCACGTGATATGTTTTGAGTTGAGAAAGCTGAAGGAGCATGAGAAGAACTATGCCACTCATGATCTAGAGCTTGCAGCCATAGTACATGCCCTCAAGATGTGGAGGCATTACTTGATGGGTAGGAGATTTGAGCTCAGAATAGACCATTGTGGTCTGAAGTATTTGTTTGATCAACCTACTCTGAATGCTAGACAAGCGAGATGGCTGGAATTTTTATGTGAGTTTGACTTAGAAATCAAACACATAAAAGGGAAAGAGAATAAGGTAGCTAATGCACTCAGCATGAAGATACAAGAAATGCATGTGGCATCTCCTAGTATTTGCCAATCAAATTTGAGGCAGTAGATTGTTAGTCATGCTGTTGGAGATGAATTGTGTGAGCAGGCAAAAGACAAATTGCAACAGCAAAGTCTTGAGAAGAGGTATGAGGGATATAAATTTGAAGAAGATGGACTTCTCACTTATAAAGGTAGAATTTATATTCCATATGTAGCAAGTTTGAGGAGAGTTGTTATGGATGAAATCCATCAAGCCCCGTATTCCAGTCACCCAGGATACCAAAAGACCATTGCTACAGCCAAGAAGCAGTACTTTTGGCCAGGAATGAAAAGGGATATGGTTGAGTACATTTCGAGGTGTATGAAATGTCAACAAATAAAGGTTGAGCATCAACACCCTGCAGGTTTGTTGCAGCCTTTGCCAGTTCCAGAATGGAAATGGGAAGTTATTTCCATGGATTTTATTACAGGATTGCTGATGACTTGGAGACAACACGATTCCATCATGGTTGTGGTGGACAAGTTGACAAAGGAGGTGTATTTTATACCGGTTAAGTCTACGCATAAGACTGATGATATTGCAAAGATCTTCATGAAGGATATTTTCAAATTGCATGGATTTCCTAAGGAAATAGTCTCTGACAAAGATGTCAAGTTCACTTCCAATTTTTGGAAGGGGTTGTTTGCAGACTTGGGTACAAAGCTAAACTTCATCACTGCATACCATCCTCAGATAGATGGGCAGACAGACAGAGTTAATCAGGTGCTTGAAGACATGCTTCGCATGTACGTGATGGACAAACCAACCAAGTGGGAAGATTACTTGCACTTGGTAGAGTTTGCTTATAACAATGGATAGCAGGCATCCTTGGGGATGAGTCCGTATGAAGCTTTGTATGGGATAAGGTGTAGGACACCTGTGACTTGGGATAATGCAATGAACAGGATTGTGCTTGGACTAGAATTGCTTAGGGAAATGGAGCAAGAGGTTGTAAAAATCAGGCAGAATCCTAAAGCAGCACATGACAGACAGAAAAGATATGCAGATAAGCATAGGGTGAACAGGGAGTTTAGTGTTGGGGATCATGTTTACCTCAGAGTGAGGGAAAAGAAGAGTTCCTTGAAGGTTGGAAGTTGTGCCAAGTTGTCACCAAGATATTGTGGGCCGTTTGAAGTGCTTGAAAGAATAGGTCCAGTTGCATATAGACTTGCATTGTCTGCTAGCACTAGGGCTCATAATGTTTTTCATGTTTCTTTGCTTAAGAGATATGTACATGATCCTAACCATGTGATAAATTGGGATGTGATTCAGGTGGAACCCGAGGGAGAGTTTCGAATTGAGCCAATGCGTGTCCTCAACAGGAAGGTCACAATGCTTCGGAACCAGGCCATAGGGCAGGTAAAGGTGCAATGTATGGACCTGAAGAGGCTACATGGGAGCTGGAGGATGCCATGTGATTGGCACACCCATTTTTGTTCAATTCTGTGGAACACTGAGGCGGTACCAGTGTAGCATTTTTGTTCAAATTTTGTAAAGCACCGAGGACAGTGCTATTGAAGGGGGAGGGGAATGTAACACCTCAGTTTTGACCCTGTTGCATTAGATGTATATGATGTATATATTGTAAATAGTCATGGTGCGAAGCTAAAGGCCAAGGCCCCACCATCGATTGGTTATGCTATGTTTCAGGTTGAAATTGTCACCGATGGTATATCAGGGCATGCGACATACATATTAAGTTCTGTAATCATGTAAATATACATCTTTAATTAAATAAACCCAACCAGCTATGCTCACTGCAACCATGATGAAAAGGGCATGATTCTCATAAGGGTAAGGGTGGGGGATGTCAAACTTTGGGCTATGGGGGGGGGGGGGAATCCATGTGTCACCACCCTGTTTGATTTTCCCATCTTTCCTTGTCTCATCCAAATACCACTTTAATGTTTTGCTGAGTAGTTGAGGCAGTTATGGCTGGGAGTGGAGGGTGGCAGGACTGTCAGTCCTTGCCCACACGTACACTCCACCAGCGTATGAACCTCACGATGGGCAAAAGAATGACTACGCCCCTCATTCCATCCTCTCCACTACGCCACTCTTTCCCTTGTCTGTTCATCTTCACGCAAGGACGGTAGTCTGATGATTTTCCACGCACAAACTTCTTTTTGGGGTGTGGTCTCACACAGCCAGGGGGGAGGGAGCCGTTTCGGATGTCACTCATGTTTCCACAGAGTGGTATATAGCATGTTTTCCATCCGAAATTCCAGAGGTCTGATGTAAATTTCCCTCACACACAGGTTGGGAGTCTGTATTTTCTTCCCCAATGTGGTCTGTGTAAGTTTTCCCTCGGTGGCTTCGTTGTCTAGGACAGATTGTTGTTTCTCCACGTTGTGAACTGTGTTTGCTGATACGTTTGGAGACTGCTACAAGTTGCTTGGGAGTCATTTTAGCCACGATAGGGCCAAGAATGACTTAGGAATCATTCTCCTTGTCTATGCTGTAACTGCTGATTGATTGCATGTGTGCAATGGTTGGTCTTCGGACTGTGTTGGGAGCAAGGATGGGGACTTGGGTTGCTTGATAAACCTGGTGTGTTTGGAAACCACACAGACAGAGCTAGAGGTTGGATTTCTTCTCCACAACCCCTGAATAGCACTGGAAGGGAAGTCAGGGCCTGAGGGACTGTGTAGCAGAGAAGGGACTAATTCCTTGTGTTGGGTGTGTGTGGGTGTCTTAGAAGTCAGGTTGGTTTTGGTGTAGGTGTTCCTAGCTCTGTAATGAGCTCACCAGCTTAGCATTTAGCCTTTCCCAGCTCTTGGATGGCCTGATAAACCCAACTATGTTGGCTTGGATGTGTTTTGTGTATCCTTGGCTATGTGTAAGCCTGCTTGTTCCTTATTCCTTGGGGAATCATGCCCAGCTCGGGGGTGGCGGCATTGCTGAGATATTTAGGAGCATGCTAGCCTAAGGTTGGGTGGAACGTTGCAACGATGTAGCTGGTTGCGGAACGAGTTCTTCATAAGATAAGTAACCTTGTCTATTTTACTCCTACAATCATTTTACTGTTAATGAATATGGTGAACATGTTGAATTCTTGTATGAATGTATGTTGCTTCCTCTGTGTATGATAAATAATTTTATCTGTGTATGTTCTACTTCAATTCATTTTGTTTAAACATTTTATGAATGCACATGTTCATGGGGCTGGTTGCCCGAATGGTTACGGCCATGGTAGCGTCCTCTTCGCCAGTCGGAGGGTCGGGGACGTTACACTCTACAGACATAATCATTCTTTTTATGCGAAATGAGGTGCAAATGTAGTTGAATTTAATGTCAAAGTAACTTTCAAGATTGCTTTGTTAAATTTCTAAGATCGATTGAAAAATTCGATGCTTTTTCACATATACAAGGAATAAGTTGGATGCTATCATGGATAACATGATTTGCATTATGGTGCATGCAAGTAATATTTAACTTTTTATTGATAAAATACTTAGTGGCTTGTATTTGTCATTGATAGAGTGTACCTTGTGAATTTCAATTGTGAGATGTACTTCCATGAAACAGACTAACCATATTTTATGTTTTGACCTGACTATTGTTAAGCAATTTGAATCTTGTTGTGGCATGCCTCCTTTTTTTTTATGTTTTTGGTTCTTGAGGTTGGGTGATATATTTTGTTGTATTCATTGGATGTCCAGACTCCACATATATATTGAGTATTTTTTCTTGTTTATAGTACATGATAAGTAGTAACGCTTTCCATGGCATACCTTAGTGACAGTGCATTTTTTTAATTAGATATCTACAATTACTTGAATGTATAGTCTAGGTTATTTTCCTTTTCAACATGGAGATGTTTTGAGAGAATAGTAATGAGTATCCCCTCTCAATGTATTTCAAATTGCTCACAATATTCATCTGCATTGCACTAGGGTTTTGCTGGAAGCTTTGAAGCCACCTGAAATTTTGGGAAACTGGGTGCCTTTAGCTTCCGCAGGATTGTAGCCTCTGGTTTCTTGGAGGCTGTCTTCCGTAGGATTGTAGCCTCACAACCTACCTGCAAGCCTCCTCTCTGTAACTCTAGATTAGTCACACAGGTTGAAGTACCAGAAGTGAAGTTGTCTTCCTTGGCATCCAAGTTCAAAGCAGTTTCCCTTCACGAAAGAGGTCTAATAGGTCATTTGACTAGGCTTTGGCTCTCCCCCCCACTACTACATTTCGACCAAAAATCCAACGGCCGTATTGTCGGATTTTCGACACTTCCCTGTCACATGTACGACACTATGATTTTTTGTAAGCGTCGGTGGTTTATCGTCGGTTATCCGACATCTTTCAAATCCGTCGGTTAAGCGACACCTAAGTTTACCGTCGGTTAAATGTAAATCATCGGTTATCTGACATCTAATTCATAATAAACTTTAAACGTCAGCGTCGGTTAATCGACGGATATAAAATGTAATCGTCAGTTAAGCGACAGAATGGCCGTCGAAGAAAGCGACGGTAGTCAATTTTTTATAAAAAAAATAACCTTCATGCTGTCGGTTAAGCGACGGCTACAAAATGTAAGCGTCGGAAGTGCGACAGAATGGCCGTCGGTTAAGCGACGGTAGTCAATTTTTTTTTTTATAAATAATTTCCATGCCGTCGGTTAAGCGACGGCCATATCTGTTTTAAAAAAAAAATTACAAATGAGTTCTCTGTATTGCATTGATTAGGTAAAGTTAAATCAACGTTTGACACATCTATGGTTTGGAACATTATGAATGAAAACTCAGCCTTATTATGATACAATACTAGAAATGACCACCATACTCTTAACGAGATTCCTCTCCCTGGTCTAATGTGTTGGGAAATAGGGTAGACCCGAGGTTATACCATTCACTTCGCACCAAGAAAAAACCCACAGTGTTGGCCCTTTCAGTAACAACCTGCGAATAGGTTGCAGTCTCACCCGAAACAGCTATGGGATGCCGCAGAATCAGGTTTCTGCAAGCAGAAGAGGGATATTACTGTACCTTTAGTCTTTAACAACTTATAATCATCTAACACAGAGCTTCTACATTCACATATATAACTTCACAGATAGATAAACAAACAGTGACTTGCTTAACCCTTTACTGGGAATTCACAGCGAAGCTATTTGTTAGTAGTGATCTTACTTATCATATATATATATATAGTTATTAATGCATAAAAGACAAAACAGAATCAACACAAAGAACCACAACACCAGATATAACGTGGTTCACCCCCAGTGTAGGGGCTACATCCACAGAACTATGTTTTATTCAACTCGTTACAAAAATCACAGTTCTGATCTGCGCACTCAGCTGCAGATCCCTTCAAGTCCTTAAAGCCTCGCACACAACAGCAAGCCTCTGCGCACACAGCTGCAGATCTCCTCAATTACCAAAAACCCTCTGCGCACACAGCTGCAGAGGTCATCCACGCACACAGCTGGGACTTAACCTTTTTTGCAAAATAGCCTTAGCTTTGCATCAATTCCTCTTACATCAAAAGCCTAACCTGACTTCTTTACAAAAGTGCCTATTTATACAGTGCACTATTACAAAACAATGGACTTAAACCATGGACACCCCGAACCTTAAACCCTGGACTTAAACCATGAGTTTATTACAACAGACGACTTTGACTCAACCCCAACACCCCTAAGACTATTTTGAGTCATAACTCTGCTTCTAAACTCCTACAAACCCATGGAGTTACCCACCTTAAGGACCGTTGGGGTGCGCGTCCCAACAGGACCCTAAGACTCACCAGTGTCCCATCTCGGGGCACTCATCCACTTCTCTGGTGGTGGACTGTTGTTGGCGAAAACATAGTGTGCTGCTTGTTGAAGCCATGCAATCTGTTGTCAGCTACTTGCTCCTTTCCTTTGTAATATTTATACTGATTAAGGCCTTCTGGATCTATCAGCGACCCCATCCTTCGATCTGCTTGCTGAACACTTGACCATCCACAACTGAGGGTCCCCAAAATTGCGTGTCAAGATGCATAAGACAAACAGCCGCCTTGGTTCTGCCAAACCAGGGGGATACAGCGTGGGATGTTTCTAAGTTTTTCCGTGAGGATCGCTGGTTTTCATCGCTCCACATAGAGCGGGCTTCTGTCTTTCTTTCTCCTTCTTAGAGCGAACTTCTATCTTTCTTCTTCATGGTTGAACATATCTGCATAGGTGGATTGCTCAGAATGTTCTACAGACCTCTCTCCCGGAACTCTCGTAACAACTCCTGGACTTCATGGTCATTCGACATGGTCTTAACTGAAGAATCTCACAGCAATACACAATACAGGAGTCGCAGGCCGATGTAGCTTATTATAGAATCCTGCACAGAATCTGTCATCATGGTGCATTAATGATACCAAATCTGATGGAGTGCTGAAAATCTTGTCCACACGGCGCCAGATTTTCCCAAAATCTCATCATTACAGGTAGTTAGGGCAGTGCTCGTGCCATCACCGCCAAGTCTAGTTTGTCCCATCCGTCACATTTTAGGCTGCGACACACCTTGGATCTTTGACATAACCACTAACGTCAACTTCGCCTTGATAAGTACCTTCGACACAATATTACCCATCGACCCTTCCTGACCCACGCGACACCCCAACTTCAACGTGCTTGGTGTTACTTCTGATTAGGAGGTCCCGGCTTGTCCCTGTATTTCTTTAAACGACTGCCATTGACCATAGAAGGTAAAATTTTGTCGTTCAACTTAGCTAACTAGACTGCGCCACCATCAGTAACTTTCTGCACTATGTATGGTCCTTTCCAATGTGTCTTGAACTTACCTGGGAATTTCATGAATTTGCTATCATATAAGAGCACAAGATCACCCTGCTGGAACTGCTTCCTCTTGATGTGCCTATCATGCCATGCTTTTTCTCGAGCTTTCTGCACTTGCTGCTGGAATCCTGCAATAAATCTGTCCTCTTCAAGTTTTAATATCTTTGCCATCATTTTTGTCATTATAGTTGAGTCATCCATATCTGTGAAAGCAAATATTCTGAGGTTAGGAACAATGTACTCCATGGGCATGACTGCTTCATGTCCATAGACCAACCTAAAAGGTGTATGGCCTGTCAATTTCTTGCAGGTGGTTCTATAAGCCCATAGTATTGCTGGAATTCTAAGATCCCAGTCATTTCTGTTAACATTGCAAACCTTTGTCAGAGCATGTTCAAGGATCTTGTTAAAAGCTTCGACAGTGCCGTTTGCTTGTGGATGATAGGCAGTACTCTTCTGATGATACACCTAAAATTCTTCAGTCAATACCTCAATAGTCTTATTTAGAAAATGTGATCCTTGATCACTCATAAGAGCTCTAGGAAACCCAAATCTGGACAAGATGTTATCAAAGATGAACTTCGTAGCTGTGGCAGCGCTACAGTTCTTGATTGGTTGAGCTTCGGCCCAACGGGTAAGGTAATCAGTTGCTGTAATAATGTATCGTGCTCCTGACTTCTTCGCAGGGGGGTTGATAGGACCAACAAAATCAATAGCCCATTTATCAAAGGCTTGTAAAGTTACCTGCGGGGCTAGAGGCATCTCATCCCTCCTGGATGGTTTGCCTGTCCTTTGAAAGATGTCGTAGCTGTGGCAGTACTCTCTTGCATCCTTGTGAATTGTGGGCCACCACAATCCAGCGGTCAGGATCTTCTGTGCTGTAGCTTTTCCTGCATAGTGACCTCCTGCTGCTCCAGAATGTGCCTCAGCCAAAATTAGTGGATTTTCGTGCTCCAAGACACATTTGTGTAGTATTTCATCTGGTCCCATCTTATACAGCTGTCTTGCTATGAGGGTAAAGTCGGCTGCTCGAACCACCAGCTGTTTCTTTTGCTGTGTTGTCATCTCAGCGGGTAGAAAACCTGTAGACAAATATTGAACAATATCCTAAAAATATTCATCAATCATCTGGATTGCAAACAACTGGGCATCAGGGAGACCCTCATCAAAACTAGTGGGTTCTTCTCCTGACTCGAGCCTCGACAAGTGGTCAGGACTTGAGTTAAGTCTTCCCGGCTTAAATATGATCTCAAAATCATATTCCTGAAACAGAATCAGCCATCTGCATATCCTTCCACCTAACACAGGCTTGTTAACCAAATACTTCAAAGCAGAATGGTCAGTGAACATCTTAAAATGAGATCCTAACAGATAATGTCGAAACTTCTGTAATGCATAAACCATAGCTAGACCTTCATGTTCTGTCGTAGTATAATTCTTTTCCACTGTAGACAATTTTCTACTTGCAAAAGCAATATGATGATCAATATTACCTTTGCCTGACTGAGCCAATACTGTACCCAAAGCAATGGAGGATGCATCGACATGCACATGGAACTCCTTATTCCAGTCAGGGAATACTAAGATAGGGGCAGTGACCATCTTTTCCTTCAAAATATCCAAACTTGCTTGGCACTCAGGTGTCCACTCGAACTTAATGTCTTTCTTCAACTGATTTTCCATCGAAGCTGTAATCTGAGCATATCCTTTGATGGATTTCCTGTAATATCCAGTGTGACCAAGCGTGGTGCAAAGTTGTTTAACAGAATTTGGAGGTGGCAGGTTCACAATAATAGCTATCTTCGTAGGATCCATCATCAATCCTTGCTTACATACAATGTGACCAATCAGAATTCCAAAAGGTGCACAAAAGATACACTTTTTTAATTTCAAGGAAATCTGGTGCTATCTACACTTATCCAGCATAAGTCTTAAACTAGTTATATGGTCCTTTAGTAGCCCGAAGATAGTCCAATCATCAAAATAAACTTCTAAGAATTTATGTATAAATTCCTTAAATGCAGAGATGACTACTCGAGAAAACATAGCAGGTGCATTCTTCAATCCAAAGGGCATAACTGTATACTGAAAAGATCCCATTTCTGTAGCAAATCTTGTCTTATGTCGATCCTCCAGAGCAATTATGATATGATGGTAACCTGAAAATCCATCAGTAAAAGAGTACACTTCTTGACGCCCGACATTGTCTAATACTTCGTCTGTAAAGGGGGTGGGGAAAGGGTCATGTAAACAAGCATCATTCAGCTTCCTCAGATCAACACAGATGCAGATTTCACCCTTAGTCTTCTTCTCTTGCACCACCATAGGACTGACCCACTTGGATTCTTCAACAGGCTCAATGATTCCTGTAGCAAGCATCTTATCTAGCTCCATCCTAACTTTTTCCTTATATTTAGGGTTCAACCGATAAGGGCGTTGTTTCACCGGCTTCGCATCAGGTTTCAAAGGGATCTTTATCACACCGATATCACCTAGGATACCTTTCATCTCTGAGAACTTCATCAGAAATAGGTCCTGATATTCGTGGAGAAGTTGGGTCACTTTGTTTACAATCTCTTCATCCCAATAATCTCCAATGGTAGCATACTTAGGATGTTCTTCTGATCCAATGTTGACTGTTCGCGTCTTGAGGGGCTGAGTCACTTCAGGAGCTTTGACTGCTGGTCCTTGTATGTTGCAGTGTCCTTTGGACTCAGGAATATCAATATTGCGCGGATCATCATCCTCGTCAATTGCGAGGTTATAACATTCTACTGCATGAGCTTCTAGTGTTTTCTAATTAGGTTGGTATTCTACGACTTCTTGATCATCAAATACCTTAGTATGGATCAACCTGAGAGCTGCATCTAAAGCTGGACAAACTTCATTAGTAGAAAAGGTAAGGACAGAATTATCAGCAAGACAATCCCAACTTACAGTATCTTGGCGAAGCTCAGCCTCCACGTACTAATTCTTTGCTATCGGTTCCAAAGTATGCACGAAATGATGTACCCATTCTTCCTAAGGTACATGCTTCCAAGCTTCATAGCACTGAGGCAAATGTTCCTGAGGGCTAATCGTTCCATCAAACCTATGTCGCACCTCCTGGGGCTCATCCAAAAATCGGAGGCGAAGAGATTTCCGACAAGCATCCCAACTAGGAATGTACTGCTTATGGCTATGCCACCATCTGGCTGCTGTGGCTCTGAATGCTGAATCCAGAGTCTCCATTTTCTGCGAGTCTGGTATATGTTCTGAGAATTGCACAATAAACTCTTCTGGGTCTGTCAAACCATAAAAAATAGGTGAGGCTCTTGTCTATGAGCTAAGCCATCTGAGGGACTTGGTAATTCTGGCACATCTATGTCCATGTAGCTCATACAATCGGTTCTGCCAGTTCTCTAAACCGTCATCTAAATCCGTCATACAGGAGCTGTCACACTGCCAATCCATGATACCTTCGGTAGTAGAATCAACATAATCTTCTTCCTTAGCTGTGATGTTATAGATGTGATCCAGAATGTCCTGATCTTCGTCTCTGAGTGGTTCTGTGTACCTTTCTCCTTATGAAGGGTCCAGCGGTACTGTGACTCTCAAATCTTTACCTTCGAAAGTCATCTGTTGCTTCTTAAGGTTAATGACTGCAGCATTTTCCATTGCCCACTCAATTCCTAGCAAGGCTGGATAGGGATTGCTGTCATCAATGATCTCAATAACTTCGAAGTCTGCTACAGTACAGACTCCATCAATATCTACTGGGACACTAGAGAATCGCCCCAGGGGCACAATATTCTGCTGATTGGCTAATCTCAGCTGTATCGGGGACCAATCAAGGTTAGGTCTTCCCATTTGTTCCCAGGTTTGCTTAGTTAAGACATTTACCTCTGATCCTAGATCCAAGATAACATCATTCATATAATGCTCTCCTATCTGAGCATTCAATCTCATTTCCCTACTAGTTCTTCTGACTCTATTAACAGTTTTATCCTGGCTAGAACTTTGCTGAGGATCGCAGGAAGCAATAACTTTCTGTAACTCACTTAAAGCATTCTGATTTCTTAAAAGCTTCAGGAAACTCTGTAAAAAGAAGGACAGTGTACTTACTTTATCCTTCGAAGCTTCTTGCGAGTGTGGCAGCGGCTGATGGGGTTGCGCAGGTGCTACAGAGGTGCTAGGATCAGCAAAAGCTCTCTTGGCTTCCATGAATGTCTCTTTTTCTCTTTCGACATCAAATTCTTGGAATTTCTCGGGGGCCTTACGAACCCAAGCCTCGTCAGGCTGTTTCTCCTTATTCGGTATGTGCGTCCTAGCTCCACTCCGTGTAACAACATTAATGGCTGGGGCAGGTCTTTGCTCGATAGAAATCATCTGAATATTCTAAGTAGGGGCACTATTTCTTTCCTGAATCTTAGCTATCAGTTGCGGACACTGCTCGATCACATGATCTACTACTCGGCAATACCGACATGTCGTAGTTGGGTTCTGACAGTCGCGAGCTAGATGTCCGGCCTGGTTACAGTTGTAACACACAACCTAGCCTCGTCCTCTTCTGGCCATACCACTACGACCACGACCTCCAAAAGCACCTCTACCTGATGCACCACCGCAATAACCGTAGCCATCATTGCTCTGTCCCTCATTTTGTACCCGATAGGCGTCATAGGTGCGCTCTCTCATGAGGTCATAACTGTGACACTCATCTTCATTATGCCCGATGGACTTACAGAATTTACAATAGGGGTTCTTAGGTACTTGCCCATACCTCTGTAGCAGATAGCAGTCTTCAGGTCGATGCTGACCTGTTGTTCGGCAGAGCTCACAGTATAGAACTTGCGAGTTAAACAGGTTTGGCGCACCAGTATTCAGGTAATTTATTACCACAGGACACTGTTCCTTGGCATGACCCTCTGTCTGAAATTGTGTACACCAAACCTCCTCTCGAGTGGCTTTCTCTTTCTTCATATCGCGAAGCTCCAGAGCCATCGCTGCCAATTGTGCTTGGATTTGGGCGATACCAGAATTATCGTCGACAGGGGCTGTTTCAAGCTTCATCGCAATCTCTAAAGCCTCCTGCTGATTAGCAACCTTCTTTTGCATGAGGGGCATTCTTATATGCGGTAACAAAGCTGCAATGAACCATTCCTTGTGTTGTGCAGGTCCAATGGTGAAGTTGACTTGGTCTAGTAGAACTTTGAACCTCTGATCAAAGTCCCACACAGATTCGTCGTGCCTCTGCTGAATCTCTTTCAATTCAGTGATACACTGCGACTCTGATTTCAGTTTCTTAAACTCTTTGATTATTGCCGCTTTAATATCATATAAGGCATGACTCTGAGTAATGGAGAATTTCATGAACCAGGTCAAAGCCCGGTCTCTGAAAGAAGTAACGAGCTACACCCGTCTGACATCTTGATTTGTAATGTTCTTAGCATTCCACACTGCTTCACATAAAAACCAGAATTGTTCTAGATCCTTTGATCCAGTTCCTTTGAAAATAGGGAGCTTAATATCATCAGTCATGTGGGCCATAGTGGATCTAGGGGGGGTTGGAGGGGGACTGGAGGTAGGTGGGGGGGAACTTACTGGGGTAGACTGACCCGCGACGGGAATACTCGGGCTAGGGTTACTTGTAGACTGCGACAGATTCTCAGGGATAACAGGTCGGTGCTGCAGAGTGACCGGGGGGTTTCCAACAAAAGGGGTTTCTGCGGGCTCGGAGGCTGTTGGACTAATGGGGGTAGGCTTGGTATCCGGACCTATGGTATCGGACTCAAAATTTCTCTTGCACCTTTTTCCACTTCGCAGCAAACCACTTTGCTCGTCGAAGGTATGTTTACTTGCAAACATAAGTTAGTAATACTAAATCTAACAGTCTGATTCAAGGATCAATACACCTTTTTCAGCTAATAGCATTTTAATTCTCAAACTAAATGAATTCAAATACTTACCCCTTGGACCTTTGAAGAACTGTCGTTCAGCTTTGCTAAAAGAGGTACTTGTGTCGATGGCCAACTCCATCACAAATTCTTCAAGGGTTCGCGTCATCCAGAAATCAATAGCGCGGGATATCTCATTGTTCACCCTTTTCAATATATTAATTCTTGCGGGGGTCCAAGCAGGAAACCTCCCTTCTTGGAAATTCGTCCTTCTCTCTGCTAACCTGGATAACCACTCGTGCAACTCTATGTGGATAGTACCAAAACAAATCTCATAAACATCAGCAAAAACATACCTTTGTAAAAACTCATCCGCACTACGACGCGGATCTTTGTTCTCGTGCTCAGCAAATTTCAGATAGGTCTCGTGAATCCAATCACTGATTTCTTTCACAGAGGGTCTCCAGAACATAGCCCTCGAGGTACAATGTAAACCCCTCTTGAGCAGATACTGAGTTCAACCGGAAACAGAACCAATTTGTTGGGCAATAGGGCAGACCCGGGGTTATACCATTCACTTCGCACCAACAAAATACCCACAGTGTTGGCCCTTTCGGCAACAACCTGCAAACAGGTTGCAGTCTCACCCGAAACAGCTATGGGATGCCGCAGAATCAGGTTTCTGCAAGTAGAAGAGGGATATTACTGTACCTTTAGTCTTTAACAACTTATAATCATATAACACAGAGCTTCCACATTCACATATATAACTTCGCAGATAGATAAACAAACAGTGACTTGCTTAACCCTTTACTAGGAATTCACAGTGAAGCTATTTGTTAGTAGTGATCTTACTTATCAGATATATATATAGTTATTAATGCATAAAAGAAAAAACAGAATCAACACAAAGAACCACAACACCAGATATAACGTGGTTTACCCCCAATGTAGAGGCTACATCCACAGAACTGTGTTTTATTCAACTCGTTACAAAAATCACAGTTCTGATCTATGCACTCAGCTACAGATCCCTTCAAGTCCTTAAAGTCGCGCACACAGCAGCAGGCCTCTGCGCACACAGCTGCAGATCTCCTCAATTACCAAAAACCCTCTGCGCACACAGTTGTAGAGGTCGTCCACACACACAGCTGGGACTTAACCTTTTTTACAAAATAGCCTTAGCTTCGCATCAATTCCTCTTACATCAAAAGCCTAACCTGACTTCTTTACAAGAGTTCCTATTTATACAACGCACTATTACAAAACCATGGACTTAAACCATGGGCACCCCGAACCTTAAACCCTGGACTTAAACCATGGGTTTATTACAACATACGACTTTGACTCAACCCCGACACCCCTAAGACTATTTTGAGTCATAACTCCGCTTCTAAACTCCTACAAACCTGCGGAGTTACCCACCTTAAGGACCGTTGGGGTGCGCGCCCCAACAGAATGATGGAGCAATGAAAGCAACAAATTAGGTAAAGTTGAAAAATTATTGGCAGGACCTGTCCAAAAGGATAAGGTTCTCTAAAGCGAGAAATGGGAAGAGACGAACGAATGGCCTACTAAGCTAAGTGAAGAAGAAAGGACCATCATCCAAAGAGAGTCACTACCAAAACTAGCGAAGTGTGGGATGAGTTGTAGCCTCATGTTGCTAAAAACATAGGTTGGAAGAATGAGCTGGTAAGGTGGTTGGGTCCACCACCATCCCTTACATGAAAATATAGGTATTTATGAGACCTTCCTTCCAGAAAATCAATTGGGCAACAACAATCTTTGCAGGAAGCCCCTTGTCTACTATTTCATCTGTTATAAAAAATGCCAGCATTATCTTGTAACACTTCTTTGAAAATCCATATATTGTATCTAGGTTATGTTGTATAAAATTCATGTAATGTTCACTCTACAATCCTGTGCTGTATATCACAGGAAGCATCACATATCTGTTGGCATCATCCAATGGCATTGTTACTTTTTCAAGGAGAAACAGTAACACTCAACGGATGGGCTGTAATGCTCTGTCCTGTGAAGAATATGCAGTCAAAATTTTAGTGAACAAACCAGCTGAAACTAGTGTTTCTTCCTGTGTTTCGAAGCTGTGAAGATAGGTGAGCAGCACTGAGGAATTTGTTGTCAATATTGTGAGAGAGAAGGCATGTTGCATTAAGTTAATTTCTGTGAATATATTCCTTGCCTGGGCCTGAGTCACAGCAACAAAGGTGCACAAGGTTTCAAGGTCGATGTACATGCAAAGGATAGAAGCACTTGTTATGGTGTTCACAAACAACATGTGCAGAACACTTCTTATATATGGATAGACTCTACAGTATATTGCAAAAGAAGGGGGCACATTGGCTAGTGTAGCATGCAAAAGGAGCGCAGTCAAAACATAAACCTTGTCTTTTACCCATCTTTAAACAAACCATGCAGAAGTTGAGTTTAAGATCTAGTTTTAGGTTCTGAGCACTTAAAACTTCAGTTAGTGTTGAGTTAGTAGCCAATTTCAGTGGGCATTTAACACTTTCAGTTAGCATCCACCAGATCTATAATGATACTGAGAATTTAGTTTTTTTTGTGGGGAAGCAAGTTTACTTATTTCTATTGACAGCAGTAGTGTTCAATACCGACCTATCCAAAATAGGAAAATCATGCATAAAGGTCTTCAATAGGACCTATGTGCACAGCACACAATATTTAAATTTAAATTTAATATTTAGATATCCACTGACAGAAAATGGCCAATGGGACTGGCAAAAAGTACATGAATCCAATTTTACAGGAGAAAAGTACAGGCCTTCCTACGACAGCATACTGAATCACATTAAAAATAAATACTAGGAAAAATGACTCTGGAACCAACTTTTCAGCAGGATCAACAATGATAATTAAACAAAATAGTGACTCAATATGCCACAATGAATAACTTGCCTTTTCTTCTAGTAGGAAACTTACAAGGATGCATTTTCCAACTGTTTTGGTAGAAAATATTTGAAAAGCATGGCAACTGCAACAAGATATCTGTTGCTAGTCCTTGTCATGCTTTCTTCTGGGAATGAAAGAATGATAGGCTATAGCCAATCAGTGGAGTCCTGTGCAATGGCCAATAAAAAGTAACATAGTGTCGCCACATCATGTTTTTGCTAGGACTGTGGGAATAATATCTGTCACATGATCTAAATTGCACGACATAGCATTTTATAGATTTAGGGCCAACATGGCTTCAATGAGATCAAAGATAGTTGAAGATAGCTTCAAACAGAAAGAACATTACAAATGCCAATAACATCAACTTTTTCCACAAAAAACAGTGACATAAGAAGCCTGTTTTCAGTGCTGTACAAACTTTACTGCAGGTTAGTTGAAGACTCTAAGGTTGTACTTGTACCTAAAACAAATAAAGCTTGTGACTACTCTTAAACAAAATTTTCTAAAAGGTATTTGAAAATTAAAAAAAATCCTACAACAAATAAAGCCTACTAATTTTTATTATTATTAACCTTTCAGTTGTTAACAGGTGTGATGGAATGCTCACCTTTTTGGGGTTTGGATTGTTAGAGCATTCACTTTAGGAGTCTCACTAGTGGCCCTTACATCATCTTTCACTTAATTTTCATGGAGCATTCATTTTGGAGACTCATTTTATGCCTTACATTATGGAACATCCACCTTTTGAGGGTTTGTAGCACACCTTTTTTATGGGTACTAGTTGGACATTTTGGAGCATTGTTGCACATCATCACATGCTTATGTGATGGAGCATTCCACCATTTGGAGGTGCCTTGTTGATGTGTGATGCTTAGTTGGAGCTAGCGTTCACTCTAGAGGAGATCTACATGTCATCTCTTGCCATATTTCTTGGAGGGAGTTCAAAATTGGAGTATCTCTTCCACACTTGGCATGCTTTCTTTGGCTTAGCGTTCACTCTTGGAGGTGATCTATGCACATTTTGAGGTCATTTGGTCTATGAGGAGACCTACGGTGTGATCTAGGATTCCTTCATCACTCATTAGACCACTTTTCTTTGGGAGCACTACTTTTGAAACTATGTTTGGGAGTACTGCAAAGAGGAACACATGCTAGTTTGAGTTGTAACAAGAGTAATTCAAAGAGGAACAACATTCAAGGAGAAATTATCGCTCTCTTTCATTCTTCCACTTTGTTGTAAGACCTAGGCCATTACAATTTCAACAAATGTAAATTCTTGCAAGCTTAGACATATGAAGCATGTGACTGTCCTGTTAAAAAATTGAAGCCATAAAGTATGGTTCATCCATCCATTGTAATAGCCCTCATTGATATCCATAATGATCTATCAGTAGATATGTTTCTTCTAAAGTGGATTAAAGAGCATTTTTATAGGATATTTTTGTAAGAAAATCAAATCAAATCCAATTATATTGATGTCTACAAATGACCAAACTAGGTCAATGGGACTGGAAAGTAAAACCTGCCAAAATGAGCGATAGGAGAGTGCATAAGTCATCGTCAAAGAATAGTAAAGAGAAACTCAAGCTAAACGAATAAGAAGAAAACCCCACATATCATAGGGATCCAGCTATAAATACAGTCTCAAAGTAGTAGATTCTAGAGAATTCAAAGGATTCTAGAAAACATTAAAGTTTCTTATATAATCCAAAGTTATTCACTGGGTATTGACATATGGCATAAACATCGGCAGCATTTACCAGAGAGCACAATGAGAAACTACTATGTCAAACACCTTCACTAGAGAAATAGCCTAAGCAAAAATAAAGAAACTGACTAGACTCTACATGGTTCTCCTTCATTCTTCCAACAACTCTAACTAAACTGCAATCATCTTCAAGGTATGCAATGCACAGAAAACCAAGTTGAAATGTACTTTATCCCACTTCATGAAAGGACAAGCATACCTTCCACATCAGCATTTGATGCTTCTGCACTCAGCTGTTGAATAATACGAGGTACCACATCTGCCCTTGTCACCCCTCTTGCAGCATCCAGGTCAGCAACAACATCCCAATTAGGTGTGGGTATTCAACCACCAGAACTTAAACCCTGAGAACCATTATCTGACAAAATCCTGGCTAAGTAGTAGTATATATAGCGCAAAACACTTCTGTCTTCACATTGTTGATGAAGCTGCATAT
>LPNX010809539.1:241838-341691 GCA_001517045.1 Pseudotsuga menziesii | reverse complement strand
TTAAATTAAAACATTTTGGTGAGTGGACCCTAGGTTTACATAAAACGTCTCAGTGACAATAGTTGTAAAACACCTTCGGGATGATGATGATGGAGAGCACGGTCATTTACTGAGCTTAACCTCTCTTGTTCTTATATTCAATATTGCTGAAGGTCTGATGGAAAAGGGATACATTTCAGGATCATTACGAGTTTCTTTATGAGATAATTAAATAAATAATTATGAGCATGCCTTTAATAATTATAAACCTACAGTAGTTTAGGGCAACTCTAGTGCTCATAGAAACGGGTAATTTATAAATTTTGTTCTTTTGAAAATAAAATAAACAATCTTATTACAAACGTTTTAGAAAAAAAATTAAATATATTGTAAAGTACAACTTTTTAAAGTTCAAAACTTAACGCTTCATTCATAGCCATATAATTTAAAATTTTTCTGAGCATTATAATTATAGATAAGATAAATCTTATTACTAGCCGCTTCATTCATAGCCATATAATTTAAAAATTTTCTGAGCATTATAATTATAGATAAGATAAATCTTATTACTAGCCGCTTCATTCATAGCCATATAATTTAAAAATTTTCTGAGCATTATAATTATAGATAAGATAAATCTTATTACTAGCTGCTTCATTCATAGCCATATAATTTAAAAAATTTCTGAGCATTATAATTATAGATAAGATAAATCTTATTACTAGCCGCTTCATTCATAGCCATATAATTTAAAAAAATTTCTGAGCATTATAATTATAGATAATGATACAAAGTTCCATTAAACACTATTGAGAGAGCTCTAGGGTAGATATGAAAACACCCAAACATTATGTATACTTTATTATCTATAAGGTAATGGCCAAGTGAAGTCCAACAAAAAGACATTGCTATATATATTTAGTTGCATTATAAAGTCTTCTAGATAAGATTGGCATCTACAACTTAATGTTGTGCTTTAGGCTTTCTATGGTTCTGTTCACACTCATGTTGATTCTACTCCTTATTTGAGTTTGTATGGGAGGATATCCTTTTCCTTTAGAAGTCTTAGTCTTAGTCTTGTATCTTATAGTCTTATTACATAATATTATTAGTTATGAAGATCAATATGCTATCATCATATTAAATTAGAGTCCCAAAAAATGCTTGCTTGCTTTATCTATTTTGACTACGACCTTGAAAGGATTATAAAAAAATTGATTAGTAATGACCTTCCATATAGTTTCCCGAACTATTCGCCCTAAGCGCATCTCATGGGTATTTATCTACAAGCTAAACTACAATTGGTGTTTCCACGGGTGAAGCTTTTGCTTAAAAAGAGACTGGCTACAGATCTTCATTAATTTGGCTTATGCTTCGGATGGATAGAGACTCGTTTCGTTCCGCTCCTTCTACTCAGTCATAATATAACTGAACTTGGATATTTCACCAAGCGAAGAAGGGTGGTGACTATGACTAGTATTAATTACTATTAGGGCTATGTCTATTTAACAACTAGCTTTGCACCTGTCTCACTCTCGAACTGCAACTATAAATGGAACCTTTGTTTCTGTCCTCACCTATTAGCTCGATCAACTGGGTAAACTGTATCTACTGTATCTTGCTCAGAATATATAGGTTCTTTAACAAGCTATCAAACAAGGTATAATTATCTATTTTATCTACACCGGTGCACCCAATATGTTCTGTCTCATCAAATCTCCACGAAGTAATGAGCTTATGCCATTATGTTCTCGTTGTTGAATTAGAATGGGAATGGGTTCGATACCCCGCATCTCCATTCCAGGAATAATGTCAAAATTTGTTTTTAAAGTGAGTCAAATCGTAACTTTACGTTGCGTTATTATATATATATATATATATTATTTGTTTTTATTGCTATCAAAACAAAACACTGGCAGACAAAATTAGTTTCTTCACATCAACACATAATCTGTTGAGCATTTAAAGAAGAGAAAGCGGTCGGTGAAAGAAGAATTAATTGTAGCATTATTCCGAAATATAATGAAACTCAACAAAAGTCCTACATACATTGAGTCCGTCTCTACTTCTTAATTAATCAACCTAGTTGCTTTCCATCTGAACTCACAACCCTTGCAAAAGGAAGGTTTAATCACAGTAAACTTTTAAGGGAAGTATCTTACCTGATTTTTTCAAACTCAAAAGTTCTTCCTACTTTGAGAATACTTTACTTCGAAATTCCAAGCCTTTTGCATCACGGATTAGTGTGGGCGGAGCTGAGCTGCCTTTCTTTACCTATATGCCTCTCTGTCTCTCTGTGATAGACGATCTATCTAGGGACGTGCCATCAATTCATGAGTGTGCTTCCTTGCCCATGAGCGCAGTACCTTCAGAACGCCCACGTAGACGCATAGTGCAGGATTATATGTCTCTTCTCCTTCAACGTCTTCTATTGGCATTACGTATGGTACTTGATTTTGAGGGATAATGTGGGTAACTCAACTTACGTTGTGAGTTGGATAGAATAGTGCCCAATGCCCCTTTTATAATTATAGTGGTGAACGGTAGAGTGGCTGCTATGCCTGCTCAGTCCTGAAGTGGCTCTCTGTGTTCTGCTTAAAGTTCATATCCCTTTTTTTTTTCTTCCAATATCCTAATTAATTATTGACAATTATCCAGGCGTGCTAGTGGTTATAATAATACCTACTATTCTTTGATTAGCTAGTTAATTAGCCGTAGCCCGATAGTGAATTAGGCTTTAACGCGCAAGCGGGCATGCTTGTTTCAATGACCATGGATGATGGTAATGGGTTGTGTTCATCCCTAGACGTTATAGATCAGCACCAGCTCTCCATGCTAACCCAACAACGTCATTTTTTTTTTAATTTTTTAATTTTTTTTTCTGATCGGGGATTAGAATGGAGCTCTAAGTTCTATTTTTCCCATTTTCAAGAAGCTTCTCACTTTTTATTTTATTTTTTTTATTTTATCTTTATTCTTTTTTTTATTTTATGCAGTTGATAGAGCAGCATATTTCTAGAAGGAAAACCTCCTTTAATCAGGCAGCCTTATGCGACCACGCTGGAAGTAAGTTGAAGAGCTTCCATGTAAAAGATATAAAACTAGCCTAACCTTACTAACGAGTAACATGATCTGGATTCTGGAACTAGTAACATGAACGAACAAATTAAATATATATATATTTAATAAAAATTTAATTTATGCACAAATAACACTATTTGACCGGCCTATTTCTAACGCCACCTGGAAAGCTAATAAAGAGTAACACCTTTATTTATCAAGCTAATCCATCCACGCGCTTCCATAATCCATCCACGCGCCCATTTGCATGCTCATACTTGTATGCTTCCCAGATGGCAGCTAAAATTATCGACGGCATGCATGCTGCCCAAATGGAGCAATTTCGGATGGACTGTCACCTCCAGAACGAACCTGGAATGTTCGTTTTATTAACACATCATTTTGTTTATTATTATTATTTGTTTTTCCATTATTAAATGGGTTTCTAGGGAACACTTAATTTTTCTCTTCCCCATTTTTTTTTTTCAAGCAGAGCAGACATCTCTTTGTCATCCATTGTTCCCACAAGATAAGTGACGTGAGGTTCAAATTCTTCTATCTGTTGGGTGTAATATCTATCAGAGAAGAAGAGCTCTTGCATCCGGCCTTATCTTTCCTAGTAAACGGCTTCTTCGTGGCTCTCTGGTGAGCTTAAGGTATATTTAGCACATCTTTGAAGGGTAAATTTTTTTTTTTTATATCTATATATATATTTTTCCTTATTCCCTGAATGGAGCGGTTTTTTTTATTATTATTATCAAGGTCGACCTGGTATTTACAGCGTGAGGTGAAAACTTATTATCCATCGATTTTCAGGTAGTAGTTACAAATACAGTTTTGACAATCCCCCATCTCACCCACAACTTAGCTGTCCAACAAAAAAAAAGTTTTAAAGTAAGTATAGAAAGGTAAAAAAATTAAATGGCCATGGCCGGCCGGCTAGTAAAGGACAAGGGCCACCCGCTTATCTTTGAAGCCCTAAAACCCTCCTGCAGACCAGAAATTATACCGATGTTTTCATCATGATCGCCGGCGATGGTCCATGGGGTGCCCGGTACCGGGAACAGGCTCCGAATGTGAAGGTCCTGGGGCCTTTGAGCTCGACTCAGCTGGGGGATTTCTATAATGCCATGGATATATTTGTAAACCCTACGCTGAGAGCCCAGAAGATGCCCTGGATATCTTTGTAAATTCTATTATGTGTTTTATGAAAAATGCGCAGAAGCAGCTAAACATGTTAATGTAATTTGAAGAAAATTGGTGTTCATGCCTGTTTATGTTTTTTTGAGTCTGGTTTTCTTCTTTGAAAGTATCATTACAAGTCTACAGGATCTATTGGATGGACTAAAAGTTTGCAATTCTGTACACGTTATATGGGTGGGAGGGTCATTCAAAGTTGCAGGGTTTTTCGCACTTAACATAAAGTCTGATCATAACCTGGTTGCTTGCGACCTAAAACACAAACCCATTGCCTTATTACAGATATTTTCAATTGTTAATCTGTGTTAGTTCAAATTTCTAATTTTACATATTTTGTTAAGCTGAGATCAATCTAGGTCTTAACTCTTTTTTTTTTTTGACAATAATTAAGGATGTGCGATGTACTTGTGAGTCTATATGTGGGAGGCCCTGAATATTTAGCCAATTGATTTGAATCTAACGATGACCAAGAAACACTAATTTCCTTGTTGGCTTTGGATTGATTAAAAGCACTGTTTGTTTCCTTTCTTGATCCAAATTGTAAGGACATTTCAAGCAGAGATTCCATTATTTTATTTATATCTATATGTCCTCTGATTTATATGCATATACTACACTTTTTCCTCTCTGGATCAACATGGCGAGAATATTCAAGCAGAGGCTTCATTGTTATATGTCTATATGTCCCTCTGATGTATATGCATATACTACACTGTTTCCTTTCTAGATTGAAATTGTGAGGACATTTCAGGCATAGACTTTATTTTTATAATATGTGGTTTACATGCACATGCTACACTGTTTCCTTTCTGTATTCAATTTGTGAGGACATTTCAAGCAAAGAGACTCCATTGCTTTTAGGTAAAAAAAATATACATACACTAACATTTTTGTTAGTTTTTATTTATTTTTGGTTCTGAAACGTCTTCAATATCTTGGAAAGAAGTTTTATGTAATGCCCTTTTGTTTGTTTTGTTTTTGCACGTAAATTTTTTTTTGACTCAGGTTATGAAAGAAGAGGGTTTTGCAGAGAAGAGAATGCTGGTATTCTACTAGCATTCAACTTATGGTCTTTAAGATTGTAAAATTTTATTTTTGATTTATCTTCCATATAATATTTATTTATTTATTTATTTTCTCCTAGAGGGCCCCTTTTTGGTTCCAGTTTTAGAACCTAGGGCTCTGATACCATTCTGTAGTGCTCTGCCTAACCGGTAGAGCACTCGGTCCATCTCTCTGTAATATTCTCTATCAAGACAATTTAAATCATATTACAAGTTATATCTAGGTCTGTACTATTAGTTTTGTAAACACATGAATGTACAATCATGAACCCTAAACATATTAACGTAGAAATAGGAGCTGTACAGGTTTGAAAAAAACTTCATAAATTTTATTTTTGTAAACTAGACAATAATACCATACATAAATTTAAAATATACTTATCTGGAATTGAAATACCTAGGGCCAGTGGTCGTAGTAAATCCAAGATTTTGCTGTAGACTTGTAGGCTCTTTCCTCTCCAAGCTTTCCGTCCAACCAACCGAGCCTTGATTAACAATATGATGTGCCACCTTGCCGACCAGCTCTCATCATGTGCTGGCCCTAGGAAACCCATGGGTTTCCTAGCCCCCGAGCCCACAGACCAATAATACCGAGAGCAGCTTCCTCTCCAGTCTTAATCTTCTCAGTTATTTACAGATATTCTCCTCCTTGAGTTGTCCCCCTCCTCAAGTATTTTTCCTCTCCCTTCTCCTCATGCAGAGTCCAATTTCCCCCTGAAATCCAATCTTCTCCACCGCCCCCTTCTTAAATTAGTTTATTTTATTATATCATGGGTAGTGCAGTTTAGATGGATTTGACATGTGTTATGAATTTATCTTGACTTGTACGTGTCAAAAATGTCATACATTACCAATTTTAATGTTTTACGCAAATTGTAAAGACAGTAAAATAATTAGTTTTAATTTAATAAAAGTATTTACTAATAAACTTTAATCATTAATATAATATAAGTTTAATTTAATAAAAGTATTTACTAATAAACTTTAATGTAACATTAATATGGTATAAGTTTAGTTTAATAAAAGTATTTACTAATAAACTTTAATTAACGTTACTATGGGCCATTACAATAACTAGTGGATAAGTAGCAATTACAAGAAACTATTTAGTAAGTGTCCCACATATGGAGAGTCGAGCCTAAAAATGTTAGACATGTGGCGCATAAGAATATTACTAGTCTTACTAAGGAAAGAATAGGGAATTCAGTGCTCAGGCCACATACAAATTTGAGACAAGGAAACAAGGTGTAAAAATAGGAGACAATTTGCTAGATTAGTTAACATTGTGAGGCTCCCTTGCCCGTTGTTGAATGGGAAATGCCTTGCTCAACCTCTTCTCACAATAACCAAGTTTAGATCGAGGAACAAGTTTAGTTACACATATTTTGATATTAGGGAAATAATGGCAATGAGGATGGTTGTTCCTATTAGTGCAACAGTGGTGGCAAGGATATACTACTTTTATTTGGTCCACAAAAGTGAACACAAATGGCGCTTGGTGCTTGAAATAATTTAATAATTCATTTTAAAATGTTTTTTAAGCTTTTATTATAAGTTGTATTGGTAATGGGTTAAGGTGTTTTAAGTGACTATTGTTGTTTATTCAATCTCAGGAGTTAGCGGTAAGGGTGGAAGCAGTTGGCATGATGCATAGTAATAATATGAGAGGGTCATTATGGTAATGGGGTAAAGTATGCTCAAGATGATATGGTTCAATGGTTAACGCATAATTTCTAGGGTTTATTGTGATCTCAAGGATCCTAGGGCTAGTGTGCATTGAGGCATGACGTGTCCATAGTAATGATAAGTAAAGGCCAAATGCATAGAGGGAAGGGGGTTATATATGTGAGAGAGTCATTATATTTGTGAGGCAATGTATGTTTGGGTCATAAGGGTTAAGGGGTTTAGTAGCATGTAAGAGACCTTTTGAATTCTAATATCATTTACTTGTTTCCACATATCACACAAAAGTGGACATTAACAAAGGTGGACATAAGAAAAAGTGGACATTAGAAAAAATCATCCTCTCTCAACGATATGTCTAAAGTGAGTTGAAATTTGATACAGATATGCTCCAAAGGATGTAACAACATCTAACTCTTACATTGTACTGTCGAAAGGATGTAACAACAAGTAGCACATACCCATCATTCAACCTTTTCTATGCATTTAACTATCAATAAGCCTATTATGTGCAACCTATGAATCAATCCATACCATAAGCACTGGGATTTGTAAATGAGAGGGATAAATTTGTAATTTAAATGAAGCCCCTTCATTGATAATTTAAAAATGATTTTCTCTCCACTCGAGCCCCTTCATTTTTGTGCACAACTCATTGTGCCCTACCTCTCCACCAACATCCATCTTGAGCAGAATGCACCCTTTTCCATAAGGTAAGGTAATTCTATAGATTTTTGTTCCATCTGGAGACGAATTCAACTGAGCATTCCCTTGTAATCATCAAATCCTAGCATGGTTCATTTCAATGCCACGCTCTATCCAAGAAATTCTAATGGAGAACATACACAACATGGAGTAGACGTCCTATGTATACCACTATTTCATTAATATGTCATGGTTACAAACTCTGACATGTGGTTATTTTTTCACACACAAATTCTCATCTACTAAGTCAAAGAATGTATGGGAGAGCGGTTAGATGAGAACATCCACAACTTTCTCTCACTTACCTCGGTTATATGAGAACATCCACATATTTCTCTCACTTACGCCAGGAAAAGCGAGGATTATGATGGAGCTTTCTCTTATTGTAATTTGACTTTAAAACACTTTGAAATAAAATATTAAATGCTCTGAGTAACCAACCATGCCATGAAAACATACTCATGTGTTTGATACTATCCAACTCTACTTCATTTAGTTGGTCATGGAATTTCTACTTGCTTTATAGATTGAGAATTGTGATAATGTGGTATTCTTAATGATCGTTGTAGATGTCATTGCAGTTTCATTGTTCACGCCGAGTCTAAAAATTGCAGGAGAGCAGCAGCAGACAAGTCCTTCAACCCTGAAGGGATATGGATTCCAAAAAGCACTGACCGAGCTTGTTCAAATCAAAGTCTACAACATCATTAAGGAATCAAATGCATGGAGCATCTAATTCTTCATAGATGTGGCCACCATATTCTGAAGGTTAGCAATATCCATTCCTCTGCATTTCCAACCTTAACTTTTTTAGATGCATAAATAAATAGAATGCAACAGATAACATGTAGTGTAGTTGCGGTCATATTTCGATAGATAGACAAGATCTAAGATCTAATGTCTTCAGATAAATCAATAGATGTGATGCAATTTGAAGACTTTTTAGATGCATAATGATAGATTTTTTCAATAATCAAATGGGTTAATAATAATAAGAACTGGGACAAAATGACATGGTTATAATTTTTTATGGGTGAAACAGAAAGCATAGTGTGGAACAAAATTATGACATGTGTTATACTATGCCTTCAGTTTCACCCATAAAAAATTTTAACCATGTCATTTTGTCCCAGTTCTTATTATTATTAACCCATTTGATTACAGAAAAAATCTATCATTATGTATCTAAAAATTGTTCAAATTACATCGCATCTATTTATTTATCTAAAAACATTAGATTTTAGATCTTATCTTGCAACTACACTACATGTTATCCGTCTGAAAGACATTCTATTTATTTATGCATCTAAAAAAGTTGCATTAAAGTTGGAAATGTAGAGGAATGGATATTGATAGCCTTCATAATATGGTGGCAACATCTGTGAAGAATTAGATGTTTCATGCATTTGATTGCTTAATAATGTTGTGGACTTTGATTTGAACTATTTTGGTCAGTGCTTTTTGGAATCCATGTTCCTTCGGGGTTGAAGGGCTTGTCTGTTGCTGCTCTTTTGCAATTTTTAGACTTGGCGTGAACAATGAAACTACAATGACATCTATAACGATCAGTAAGCAGACCACATTATCCCAATTCTCAATCTATAAAGCAAGTAGAAATGATGATGACCAACCAAATGAAGTAGAGCTGGATAGTATCCAGCACATGGGTATTTTTTCATGGTGTGGTTGATTACTGAGAGCATTTAATATTTTATTTCAAAGTGTTTGAAAGTCAAATTACAATAAGACTGCTTGTTACGGTATCTACAAAGGGTGAAACTTATTTATCCATCATAATCCTGACTTTTCCCGAGGTGAGTGAGAGAAAGCTGTGGATGTTCTCATCTAACAAATACATATGGTTACAAATTCTGTGAGTATTGATATGTATATTTATATGTATTTTACAGATTATTGGACTACTCATGAATGGATTCATAAATTGCTTCTATTTTGTAGATTGCAACCAAGAAAAAAGTCATACATATATGACTTTATAAAATTATCCTCTTACACAGAACGTGATGCATTGGAAAGCTCCCTTAAACCTTTTTTTTTTGTTCTGGTCACATTTTGAAATTGTGTTTCGCTAACTGCTGGATGTTTGAAAAGGCAAACATCGCCTAGAAATATAATTGCCTGAATTATGAAGAGCTGCCAAACCAACATTTTTATATGCCGGCATAACTCATCAAATTAAGGCAAAAATCGCCCAGAAATATAATTGCCTGAATTTTGAAGAGCTGCCAAACCAACATTTTCATATGCCAGCCTAACGCATCAAATTACTAAAGAGGCGTCACGGTTTTCCACTATGCCAGACTGTAACATACTCTAAATCATTTGCAGAGAATTCAGCTTTTTGTAATGTGAAAGGTTAAATAGCAATTAATGATAGACTTAGCTAGAAATTGTATTGTGATTACACATAGTGAGACACACAGTAATAGAGAAACTGATACAGAGTTGAAACTCTGAATTTTACTATGTAATTTCTTGTGTTTTACTCTGTTTTGAGTTAGTAAACTCAGTTTTATTTTTGATGTCAATTTGTTGTAGAAATCAGAGTTTATTTAGTGTTATTGTGTTGTACAAATGAATCAGAGTATTAGTTGGATGCAGGGGTTATCAGAAAGTTGATAAATAGTTAGCTGCAACTAAGCTTGCTGTAGGTGACTGTCAGCTGTAACAGCTAGCTATGTAACACCCAGCTGCAACAGTTCTGTAGAAATTGATTTAAGTTTTGAGAGGCCTATCAGCTGTAACAGCCAGTGCTATGTGTTGATTTGAATTGTTAGTGAAGTTTAAAGTGTCTCTAAAGCAGTGCCTTCCCCCACGCTATGGAGCATTGGACTGTTTCAATCTTGGTAAGCTGCTTTAGACTTTGAAATAATTTACGACAAATTTCTGTGTCTTAATGCTCTTACCAGGGTTTTATTGAATCTGACTTTAGACAAATCAAAACAGGAAATGATTGGGTGCACGAACCCTTGAGAAAAAAGTTAATTGCACTATGCAGCTCTTGATGCATTCATTCTAATTCGTGTATTCCTTATCACGAAGAACGCATTGGATGGCCCAACCATCCATGTGTTCTTGGTGATAACTAGTATAAGAATTATGATGAATGCATCAAGAGCTGCATACTGTAATTGACTTTTGCTTAAGGATTCAGATTCAATAAACCCCTCATAAGAGCATTAAGACTCCGAAATTCGTCGTAAGTCATTTGAAAGGCTAAAGCAGCTTCTCAAGATTTAAAACAGTCCAACCCTCCATATGGAAAAAAAATTGCTTTGCATCATTGTGCATAGCATAACAATTTCAAAATGTAACTACCACAAAAAAAAAAGGTTTAAGGCAACTTTTCAATGCATCACGTTCTATGCGAGATGATAATTTTAGGAGGTCAATGACAATTTTATGAAGTCAAATATGAAGTCAAAATAGAAACAATGTAAATAGTAGTTTATGAGTCCATTCCATTCACAATCTCTTTGTTATCTATTCCAACCATATGTGAAATAGATATCAATACTCACAGAATTTGTTTATGGTTACATAGGATGAAATATTAACGAAATAGCGTTCTACCATAGGACGTCTACTCCATGCTGTGTATGTTCTCCATTAGAATGCCTTGGAGAGACCGTGGCACTGAAATGAACCATGCCGGGCTGTGATGGCTACAAGGAATTCACAGGAGGAAGTTGGAATAGTCTAAAAGAAACTCCTGCAGATGCTGGGTTTATAAAAATCAATTGCAGATTGGATCAAATAAAAAGAGACAACAAAATCCGCATAATTACCTTACCTTGTGGAAGGAGGAGCATTCCGCTGAAGATTACCTCATGGAAGGAGGAGCATTCCACTAAAGATTGACGCTGGCAAAGAGGGAGTCGTGTCGTCTGACAGCCAGGACAAGGTGAGCTGTAGACCAAAATAATGCATAGAACATAGATTTTTTAATTATCAATGGATAGGTTTAATTCAAATTTCAAATTACTCTTTATATTAGGTTATGAATTGATCCATGGGATGCACAAAATGGGCTTATCAATAGTTAGATGCAGGGAATGAGTTGATCCGATGGGTTTATTACTTGCGGTCACATCCTTTACAAAGAACATGTATGAGTTAGATGTACTAACATACTTTTTCAGTAATTTATATTTCTTGGACAGCAGAGCATTTAATTTACTGTGGTGGGATGTGGATCGTTGATTGTTTCAGATCCAATGATTCATATCTGTACAACCGAGTTGATATTAATAGTTATGATTGTTGCTATTCAATAGACTATCAAAGTAAGAAGATTGTATTGTTATTGTATGGAAGACTACATTGCAAGATGTCAATGTAAATGGGTATCCGAAAGAATATCACCATACAAGTAAGATAAATTTAATTGAACATAACTCCACACATTTAACCATCTCACAAAGAAGTTTCAGTACAGAGAACGTGTCGTCAATATTTGAAATAGTAATGAGGTATGCATTAAAGCTAGTTTAGTTCTTTCGCGCCTCTGTCAAATCTGTAACCACCCACAAGCTGCTTCAGTTTTCATTTATGAAGTCTACCAACTAGGTTTTTCTACAAAATTCAGCAAACCTCTATCATTGACATATGCAAAATTTCAACAACGACCTAAATATTATTCAACATTTTAACTGCATTATCACAAAAAGGCAGCCAACAATTCTGCACCTTACAGTATTTTTAATCTTCATATGAATTTGCAAGGTATTTTTCTAAAGATCTATTCAAAACTCCCAAAAAAGGCCCTTAATACAGCTTAAAGCCAACTTTTTATTTATGTGGATGGGCCCATATGGAGACAATATGATACAATCTCATGTATCGATCGAGGAGGTATAATCTCACGTACTAATGCAAAAATATAAGCTCCCCGAGGTATACATTGAGCTCTAATATATCAATCTCTATGCAAAGTCTGTTGTACATGTCATGTCCTCATGCCTTCGACCGGCGAAGTGGACGCGATGACCCAAACTTTAATCACAGCGGGCTAAGAGCCCATGAGCATTTACATGCATAAAAATTGCATAAACAGAATGCTGCAGGAAAATGCATTGCAGTATAACATGCACAAATGTATCTATTTATCTTACACAGCTAAAATTATTTATCTGGCACAGTGGAATCAACATGCATTCACACAAGCATTCGTTTAACATGTTCATTACATTCATTAATAGAAATATAGTTGCAGAAGTAAAAATGGACAAGATCACTTATCTTATGAAAACTCCACTCCGCAACCAGCTACGTCGCTGCAACGTTCCACCCAACCATAGGCCAGCGTGCTCTTTAATCTCTCAGCAGTGCTGCCACCCCCGAGCTGGGCATGATTCTCCAAGGAATAAGGGAACTAGCAGGCTTACACATAGCCAAGGATGTACAAAACACAGCCAAGCCAACACAGTTGGGTTTATCAGGCCATCAAGGAGTTGGGAAAGGCCTAATGCTAAGCTGGTGAGCTCATTACAGAGCCAAGAACATCTACACCAGAACTAGCATGACCTCTAAGACACCCACTCACACCCAACACAAGGAATCAGTCCCTTCTCTGCTACACAGTCCCTCAAGCCCTGCATTCTCTTCCAGTGCTATTCAAGGGTGATGGGTAAGAAGAAGGCCAGCCCTCTAGCTCTGTCTATGTGGTTCTAGCCACCAGGTTTATCAAGCAAAACTAAGCCCCCTTCCCTGCTCCTCTCACAGTCCGAAGACCAACCATTGCCCTCAGGCAATTAATTTAGCTGCCACAGCTTAAACAGGGAAAAGACAAATTCTGAGTCATTCTTGGCCCTATCGTGGCCAAAATGACTCTTGAAACGAAATTACAACAGCCCCAAAGATGTAAGGAAGACCACGGCAACACAGCCAACCACGTGGGGAAAAATAACAGTCCTGAAATGTATCAGTGAGCACAGCTCATAGCAAATGCGGGGAATACAGCCCGTCTTGGGCAACAGAATCACTGAGAAAACACATAAAGACCACACAGAGGAAGAGAGAAATATCGACTTTCGATAGCCACAGCATCCACGATTTCGCAGGGAAAAGAACGACGTGGGAAAACCAAAAAATTCCTGTGCGTGAGAGGAACAATCAGACCCTGTGAGGAATGAAAAGACAATGGAGGCCCTGCGTGAGGAAGAACAGCTCCGTTTTTGTCCGTGGATGCACAACAACAGGAAGGACACGAATTGGAAGTGCATGAGCCTTCAGCATAGTCGTAGAGAGAAGAAGAAAAAAAAAGATGTCTGCCTGAGTGAAGAGTGCGTGAAGGTTTTTTCCTTCCATGGTGAAGTCAAACGCTGTGGTGGAGTGTGCGTGTGGGTGAGGACTGACAGTCCTGCCACCCCACTCCCAAAACCATTAACTGCCTCAACCACCACCAGTCTTTCTTAATGAAAGTGGTTGGATAACACCAGGGGAGAAGACACATGGGTATTTTTCCTCATTGGCCAAAGTTGGACAAATTTCCCCCACATCCTTATCCTTGTGAAAATCATGCCCCTTCGATTTAGTTGCCGCGATCGTAGCTGGTCGGGTTCATTTAATTAATTATAGATGCATATTTACATGATGACCAACATAATATATGCTGCATGCCCCGATATACCATCGACGACAATTTAAATCCAAAACATAGCATCACCAATCAATGGCGGGGCCTTGACCTTTAGCTCCGCACCATTATCATTACAATATGTACATCATATACATCTAATGTAACGGGGTTAAAGACGGGACATTACATTCCCCTCCCCCTTCAATAGCACTGTCCTCAGTGTTTTACAAAATTCGAACAAAATGCTACACTGGTATCGCCTCAGTGTTCCGCAGATTTGAATAAAAATGGATGTGCCAATCGCATGGCATCCTCCAGCTCCCAAGTGGCCTCTTCAGGTCCGTAGTGCTCCCATTGCACCTTTACCTGACCTATGGCTCGGTTCCGGAGCATGGTGACCTTCCTGTCGAGGATGCGCATTGGCTCGATTCGAAACTCTCCCTCGGGTTCCACTTGAATCACATCCCAATTTATCACATGGTTAGGATCATGTACATATCTCTTAAGCAAAGAAACATGAAAAACATTATGAGCTCTAGTGCTAGGAGGCAATGCAAGTCTATATGCAACTGGCCCTATTCTTTCAAGCACTTCAAACGGCCCACAGTATCTTGGTGACAACTTGGCACAACTACCAAGCTTCAAGGAACTCTTCGTTGCCCTCACTCTGAGGTACACATGATCCCCAACACTAAACTCTATGTTCACCCTATGCTTATCCGCATAGTTTTTCTGTCTATCCTGTGCTGTTTTCAGCTTCTATCTGATCTTTAAAACCTCTTGCTCCATTTCCTTGAGCAATTCTGGTCCAAGCACAATCCGGTTCACTGTATTATCCCAAGTCACTGGTGTCCTACACCTTCTTCCATACAAAGCTTCATATGGACTCATCCCCAAGGATGCCTGATGTCCATTGTTATAAGCAAACTTTACCAAGTGTAAGTAATCTTCCCACTTGGTTGGTTTGTCCATTACGTACATGCGAAGCATGTCTTCAAGCACCTGATTAACTCTCTCTGTCTGCCCATCTGTCTAAGGATGGTATGCAGTGCTGAAGTTTAGCTTTGTACCCGAATCTGCAAACAACCCCTTCCAAAAATTGGAAGTGAACTTGACATCTCGGTCAGAGACGATTGCCTTAGGCAATCCATGCAATTTGAAAATCTCCTTCATGAATATCCTTGCAATGTCGCCAGTCCCATATGTAGACTTAACCGGTATAAAATGTGTTGCCTTAGTCAACTTGTCTACCACAACCATGATGGAATCATGTTGCCTCCAAGTCATTGGCAATCCTGTAATAAAATCCATGGAAATAACTTCCCATTTCCATTCCGGAACTAGCAAAGGCCGCAACAAACCTGCTAGATGTTGATGCTCAACCTTTACCTGTTGACATTTCATACACCTTGAAATGTACTCAGCCATGTCCTTTTTCATTCCTGGCCAAAAGTACTGTTTTCTTGCTGTAGCAATGGTCTTTTGATATCCTAGGTGTCCAGAATACGGAGCTAGATGGATTTCATCCATAACAACTCTCCTTAAATATGCTATGTTCGGAATATAAATTCTGCCTTTGTAAGCGAGAATCCCATCTTCTTCCAATTTATATCCCTCGTACCTTTTCTCAAGACTTTGCTGCTGCAACTTGTCATTTATCCGCTCATACAATTCATCTCCGGCAACATGATTAACAATCTGCTGCCTCAAATCTGATTGGCAAAAACTAAGAGATGCCACATGCATTTCTTGCATCTTCCTGCTGAGTGCATCAGCTACCTTGTTCTCCTTTCCCTTTATGTGCTTGATTTTGATATCAAACTCACATAAAAATTCCAACCATCTTGCTTGCCTAGCATTCAGAGTAGGCTGATCAAATAGATACTTCAAACCACAATGGTCTGTTCTGAGCTCAAATATCCTGCCCATCAAGTAATGTCTCCACATCTTGAGAGCATGTACTATGGCTGCAAGCTCTAGATCATGAGTGGCATAGTTCTTGTCATGCTCCTTCAGCTTTCTCGACTCATAACATATCACGTGGTTGTCTTGCATAAGAACTCCTCCAAGCCCTTGTCCGCATGCATCGGTACATACCACAAAATCTTTCTCTGGATCTGCAACCTTCAATACTGGTGCACTGGTGAGAAGATTCTTCAACTGCTGGAAGCTTTCTTCACACCTCGATGTCCATTCGAACTTCATCCCCTTCTTCTGCAAAGAAGTGATTGCATGTGCAACTTTGGAGAATCCCTCAATGAATCTCCTATAGTATCCTGCGAGTCCCATGAAAGATCTTACATCTGTCACATTTCTTGGAGTAGGCCAATTCATAATGGCTTCAATCTTTTCAGGGTCCACAGATATACCCTCCTCTGAGATAATGTGACCCAAATACTGAATTCTATCTCTATAGAAGTCACACTTGCTCAGTTTTGCATACAATTGATGCTCCCTGAGCAAACTCAATGTCAATCTCAGATGCTCTTCATGTTCTTCCTCATTCTTAGAATAAACAAGAATGTCATCAAGGAAAACCAGAACAAACTTGCCCAAATACCTACTAAAGACACTATTCATAAGGCACATAAATGTAGTTGGTGCATTTGTAAGGCCAAATGGTACCACCACAAACTCGTAATGCCCATACCTTGTCCTAAAGGCTGTTTTATGAATGTCTTCATTCTTGATCCTTACCTGATAGTAACCAGACCTCAAGTCAATCTTGGAAAATACCCTTGCTCCTCTCATTTGATCAAAGAGGTCATCAATCATAGGCAAAGGATATTTATTCTTCACAGTAACCTTTTTCAACTGTCTATAATCAATACATAACCTGAGTGTACCATCTTTCTTCTTTACAAACAAAACCGGTGCTCCCCAAGGAGACACACTCGGTCGGATATACTTCTTTTCCAACAACTCTTGCAATTGCATCTTCAATTCTAGCATCTCTGGTGTACTCATCCTTTAGGGTGCTTTGGACACTGGTGCTGCTCCTAGCACAAGTTCAATTGTGAAGTCAATGTCCCTCTTTGGAGGAAGCCCTGGAATCTCATCAGGAAACACATCCCTGAATTCCTGTAACACCTGATAGTCCTCCAACCTAGGAGTTTCATCTCTCGATTCCTCCAAAATCTAAGCTGCATACAACTGGAAACCCTTCCTACAGAACTTCTTTAACTGCATTGTTGAAACCTGCTGTACTGAAATCACCTTTGGAATACCTTTCACAACTACTAGGTTCCCTTCTTCATTCATGCATTCAAAAGTCTTATTGTAGCAATCAAGCTTCACCCTGTGAGCTTCTAACCAATCCATTCCAATGAGAACATCATAGGAACCAAGCGGTAGAACATTCAGATCTACACAAGTGGCCAATCCATTCATGACCAATGGACATTTCTCTACCACTTCACTGACCTTTCTCTTAGTTCCAGTGGCTAGCTGAACTAACCAAGACTTCCTATGCTTTACTTTCTTAAAAGCACAAATCTCCACTACTCTAGGAGTAATGTAACTGTGCATAGAACTAGGGTCAATCAAAATAGAAACAGATTGCTCAACAATCTTACCTGCTACTTCAACTACAGCTGACTGGTGATCTGCTTGACGGTCCTCCAGTGCTGCATAGATCCTAGGTACTGCCCTTGCTACTTGACCCACTGTTTCTGCTTCTTGAATATTATAAGCTGGCCTTGGACTCTCATTCTCGAGTGGGCAATTCCTGCACATGTGGGGTCCTCCACATTTCCAACATTGAAGTGGTCCTCTATTCTGTTGTGGATCCTTGGGCTTTTCTCCTGTCATTCCAACTGGCTTACTCGCAGCTTGAGATGGCTGCTTCTGTTGATTCCTGAAGCTAGAAGGTTTCAAACCTTTCTTCCTTTGGTCAAACTTCTCATTCTTCTTGTCCTTCCATGCCTTATGGTAATCGGGTTTACCCTTGCTTTGCTCATAACATAACTTAGCCTTTCTTATCGCTTCTTCAAGAGTTCTAGGTTCATAAAACTCAATTCTATCTTTGTAAGACTGAGGTAATCCACTCAGAAAATGCTAGACCTTCACTTTTTCACCTCTGATATACCGGACATACCTCAACAGCTCCAAAAACTTATTAGCATACTCTTCCATGGTCTGCTGTCCCAATCTCAGCTCATGGAACTCCTTAATCTTGTCATCATAATACCTGTCAGAGAGGTATTTCTGCTTAAAATAATTCTTGAACTACTTCCACTTAAGTCTCCTTTCACTGATCCTCTTCACTTGCTTGAAGTGTTCCCACCAAATGGATGCTCTTCCATTCAGATTGAATATGGCAACTCTTGCCTTCATGTTTCCTGAATAATCATGCACTTGAAAGTACTTTTTAATACCAAGAAGCCAAGCTTCAGCCTCTTGTCTAGTCTTTAACTCACCATCAAACGTAGGAGGTTTAGCTTTCTTAAATTCATCTCGAGAGCGATCCCTATGGTGTCTCTTTCTTTTTCTTCTATGAGAAGAAGAGCTTGAATCCCCGCTGGATTCTTCAGAATCAGATGACCCACTAGGAGTCCTTCTCCTTCTCCTAGTACTACTTTTACTGCCCTCTGGTCTTGTTGTACCTCGTCCAGAGTCTATCTTTCTCTACAAGTCTGTCAAACTTTGCAACATAGCAGCATTCAACTGATACTGCTCTTCCTGGGCTTTGATCAAGCTTCTCATAGTAGCCGCAACATCTGACGGTGTCTCTTGGAATCTCCTTCCATTAGACTCAATGTCATCATTCCTGTTATGGTCATTTTCTCCCATGGCATCCGGCGCATGCTCATAAGAATCCCAAGCATCATACCCATCATGGATCCTCATGACTGAACCACCACTTACTTACCAAACCGTACTTCCTGGAATACTGCTCTTTAGGGTAACTATGATTCTGTAAACGTGTTAATAACACAAATGTTAGATGCATACATTGATACAAATCAACATTACTTACTTTCTCTTGGAATAATCATAAAATAACAAATTTGTCCAACATAGAATTTTCTTCCTCAAGGAATGACTGTTTGAAGGGGACGACGGGGGTCAAGGGGGCTGGAAAAATAGTTAAAATCTGCTGGAAAAATATCATGGAAAGCTCAAATTTTCCCCTTGCACAGAATCGGATCTCTTCCCCTATTCCTTCCGCTGAATCGGCTCCCGAAACCCTTATTCCTTCCGCAACGACAGCTTCTCGGAAGCTCCAATCCTTCCGCAACGGCAGCTCACCAAAGTCCGACTCATTCCGACGTCCGCTCTTACTTGGAGAAATTTTTAACTTCGGGCATCGGTTGACTTCTTGCATCGGAAGCCAAATGACTTTGGCTTCCGCAACGGCAGCTCACCAAAATCCGAATCCTTCTGACGTCTGCTCTTACTTGGAGAAATTTTTAACTTCAGGCGTCGGCTGACTTCTTGCATCGGAAGCCAAATGACTTTGGCTTCCGCAACGGCGGCTCACCAAAGTCCGAATCCTTCCAACGTCCGCTCTTACTTGGATAAATTTTCCACGTTTTTCTTCGTGTTTCCTTCTACTGTCGGAAGACTTTGCGGTTTGGGCTTCTGCAACGGCGGACGGGAAACCACTTTCCCTTCCGCAACGGCGGAAGAAATTTCCATGACCTCTTCCGACTGCTCCAACACTTAAACTATTTATTTATTTATTTATTTTGTTGAATTTGCAATCTGATTTCCACTGGGCAAAGAGGAATACTACCTCTGTCACTGCACCATTCTTGGCCCATAGAGGCCCATTGTTGCAACCCAAGCTCTGATACCATACTGTCACGTCCCCATTCCTCCGACCGGCGAAGTGGACGCACCCCAAATTTTAATCATAGCGGGCTAAGAGCCCATGAGCATTTACATGCATAAAAATTGCATAAACAGAATGTTGCAGGAAAATGCATTGCAGTATAACATGCACAAATGTATCTATTTATCTTACACAGCTAAAATTGTTTATCTGGCACAGCGGAATCAACATGCATTCACACAAGCATTCATTTAACATGTTCATTACATTCATTAACAGAAATATAGTTGCAGAAGTAAAAATGGACAAGATCACTTATCTTATGAAAACTCCACTCCGCAACCAGCTACGTCGCTGCAACGTTCCACCCAACCATAGGCCAGCGTGCTCCTTAATCTCTCAACAGCGCTGCCACCCCCGAGCTGGGCATGATTCTCCAAGGAATAAGGGAACTAGCAGGCTTACACATAGCCAAGGATGTACAAAACACAGCCAAGCCAACATAGTTGGGTTTATCAGGCCATCAAGGAGTTGGGAAAGGCCTAATGCTAAGCTGGTGAGCTCATTACAGAGCCAAGAACATCTACACCAGAACTAGCATGACCTCTAAGACACCCACTCACATCCAACACAAGAAATCAGTCCCTTCTCTGCTACACAGTCCCTCAGGCCCTGCATTCCCTTCCAGTGCTATTCAGGGGTGATGGGTAAGAAGAAGGCCAGCCCTCTAGCTCTGTCTGTGTGGTTCTAGCCACCAGGTTTATCAAGCAAAACTAAGCCCCCTTCCCTGCTCCTCTCACAGTCCGAAGACCAACCATTGCCCTCAGGCACTTAATTTAGCTGCCACAGCTTAAACAGGGAAAAGACAAATTCTGAGTCATTCTTGGCCCTATCGTGGCCAAAATGACTCTTCAAATGAAATTACAACAGCCCCAAAGATGTAAGGAAGACCACGGCAACACAACCAACCACGTGGGGAAAAATAACAGTCCCAAAATGTATCAGTGAGCACAGCTCACAGCAAATGCGGGGAATACAGCCCGTCCTGGGCAACAGAATCACTGAGAAAACACATAAAGACCACGCAGAGGAAGAGAGAAATATCGACTTTCGATAGCCACAGCATCCACGATTTCGCAGGGAAAAGAACGACGTGGGAAAACCTAGAAATTCCTGTGCGTGAGAGGAACAATCAGACCCCATGAGGAATGAACAGACAATGGAGGCCCTGCGTGAGGAAGAACAACTCCGTTTTTGTCCGTGGATGCACAACAACAGGAAGGACACGAATTGGAAGTGCATGAGCCTTCAGCACAGTCGTAGAGAGAAGAAGAAAAAAAAGATATCTGCCTGAGTGAAGAGTGCGTGAAGGTTTTTTCCTTCCATGGTGAAGTCAAACGATGTGGTGGAGTGTGCGTGTGGGTGAGGACTGACAGTCCTGCCACCCCACTCCCAAAACCATTAACTACCTCAACCACCAGCAGTATTTCTTAATGAAAGTGGTTGGATAACACCAGGGGAGAAGACACATGGGTATTTTCCCTCATTGGCCAAAGTTGGACAAATTTCCCCCACATCCTTATCCTTGTGAAAATCATGCCCCTTCGATTTAGTTGCCGCGATCGTAGCTGGTCGGGTTCATTTAATTAATTATAGATGCATATTTACATGATGACCAACATAATATATGCCGCATGCCCCGATATACCATCGGCGACAATTTAAATCCAAAACATAGCATCACCGATCAATGGCGGGGCCTTGACCTTTAGCTCCGCACCATGATCATTACAATATGTACATCATATACATCTAATGTAACGGGGTCAAAGCCGGGACATTACACAAAGTAACATAGAAAAAATGTGTTTTTGGAGCTTAGTAGATTTGAATCTTATGTTGTTTAATGACAAAAGTTGTATAGAATTTTACCTTTGGTGTAGCAGGCCTAAGCTCGGAATAATAGGGGCACTGGTGCAATCAACTATGGTTAGTTTATGGTTGTAGTTATCGGTGTTCTTCACAAATATATTGTATACATAAATCTTGTTTGTCATTATTTCTATGTTACTGTGATTTGTTGTTAGGGGTGATATTTAATATGTAAAATCCCTACCCAACTTTAAATATTTTATATGTAAAATCCCTACCCAACTTTAAAAATAGAGTCTTTCCTACCTAACTCCAAACTAAGCTCCTTCTCTTGAACTCACAAACGTCTACCACTTAAGCATCATAAATACACTTCAAAGAAATAGTGCCTTTCCTACCTAATATGAAACTAAGCACCTTCTCTTGAACTCACAAACCTATACCACTTAAGCTTCGTAGATACACTTTCAAAGAAAGAAAGAAAGGTCCATAAGTGTGTGACCTCTTACTTATGATATTACACACAACTATTTCTAGTTTAACAGGAAATACCAGACATATTTATTACTTATTATATCGAATTACTCACCATATTGTGAAACACATGGTTAATTATATAAATCAACCTCTAATGTAAAAACCCAATACTCAAATGGCTATTCCAAACCCTCCTACCAACCCTTCTTTCTTATCTAGATATAAAGCTTCTATCTTAAAAAAAATATTCCTAGAAGGACATGACGTTCTTTGGGTAGTTAGACACCCAACCTTATTATTGGGTCAAGTTGTTATGAGATCCTAATAGTGTGGATGTTGTGAGGTGTTATTTTCAAGGGAGTTGAGGGAATCTTTCCATATGGTTAGAAACATCATTAGAACCTAACCAAGTAGGCGAGTCAAGTGAATATGCCCACAAGAAGGGAGATCAAACTAATTCTATTAGTTTAATAACTAGTGGGTACATAGCAATTACAAGAAACTATTTAGTTAGTGTCCCACCTGTGGAGAGTCGAGCCTAAAAAAATAAGACATGTGGTGCATAGGAAGATTACCAGTCTAACTACAGAAAAAGTAGGGCATTCAGTGCTCACGCCACATACAAATTTGAGAATATGAGTTGAAGGGAAATTTACTAGACTAGCTAACATTGAGAGGCTCCCTTGCTCGTTGTTGAATGGGAAATATGTTGCTCAAGCTTTGCACGCAATAACCAAGTTTAGATGAAGGAACATGTTCAGATACACATCTTTTTCTATTAAGGAATAATGTCAGTAGGGATGGTTGTTCCTATTAGTGCAACAGTGGTGGCCAGGATCTTCTACTTTCATTTGGTCCACAAAAATGAAGAACATTGTCGATAAGCACTTGGAGATTGGCGCTTGGCACTTGAAAGGTTGATATAAAATGGCGCTTGGTGCTTGAAATGCTTTAATAATCCATTTTAAAAATGTTTTCAAATTTTTATTATAAGTTGTATTAGTAATGGGTTAAGGTGTTTTAAGTGACTATTGTTATTTATTCAATTAGAAGTTGGGTTGTAGTGTGTAAAAGGTGGGAGTCCTTGGCATGTAATAAGGCACAATGTGTTGGATGACATAATGGTTATGAGAAAGAGCATGTGGTCTAGTAAGCATATGAGAGGGTCAGTATGATAATGGGGTAAAGTATGCTGAATATGATATGGTTCAATGGTTAAGGAGTAATTTCTAGGGTTTATTGTGATCTCAAAAATCCTAAGGCTACTATGCATTGAGGCATGATGTGTCGATAATAATGATAAGCAAATAATGATAAGCAAAGGCCAAATACATGGAGGGAAAGAAGTTATATATGTAAGAGAATCATTGTAGTTATGAGACAATAAGTGTATAAATTCATAAAATTTAAAAGATTTATTAGCATGTACGAAGCCTTTTAAATTCTAATATCATTTACTTCCTTCCATATATCAGACTATCAATACATCTAACTATAATAAGCCCATTCTGTGACCCTAATTAATCAACCATACACGCTTGTATCACTTTCTAGCTTTAAATGGAGCCCCTTCATTGATTATTTAAAAACGATTTTCTGTCCGCATTTTTTTGGTGCATATCTAATTGTGCTCTACCTCCACCAAAGTCCATCTTGAGCGGAATGCTCCCGTTTCCATAAGGTAAGATAATTCTGGGATGGTTTGTCCCTACCTATGTGCAAGCGTTTCTTTTAAACGAATCTAACTGGGAATTCCCTACCTATAATGTGCAAGAGTTTCTTTTAAACGAATCTAACTGGGAATTCCCTTCCCTTGTAGTCATTAACGCCTAGCATGGTTCATTTCAATGCCATGCTCCCTCCAAGGATTTCTAATGATAACATACACGCATGGTTCATTTCAATGACATGCTCCCTCCAAGGAATTCTAATGGAGAACATACACGACATGGAGTAGACGTTTTCTGGTAGACTACTATTTCATTAATATTTCGTCCTATATAACCATATGGTTACAAATTCTGTGAATTTCACAGATTATTGGAATAGATAGCTAATGAATGGATTCATAAACTGCTTCCATTTTGTAGATTGCAATCAAGAAAATTTTTGTAGATCGCAACCAAGAAAAATGTCTTTATATAATATGACTTTATAAAATTATCATCGTGCACATAACGCGATGCATTGGAAAGTCGGCTTAAACCTTTGTATTTTTGGTTCTCATCACATTTTGGAACTATTTCATGCAATGAACATTGATGCGAAGCAGCTATTTTATTCCTATGGAGTATTGTGTTGGAAAAATGTAATTACTCGCAAATATGTACTTGACTCTTAGTCGACTCTGTCAGAGTCTGTACAAGTCAAGATCTTGTTTGTCAGTCTGACAAGAGGGAAGAGTCCACGATTCGGCAATGTAAACTAGTCAAATTTATTTCTGAAGCTAAGTTGTTAGGTAGATAGTTATTACAGTCTTTAATAGTGAGTCAGTCGGTCCATGCAGAAGCAATTTTCAGGTTGCTTATAAATAGAAGAAGCAAATTGTAAATCAGTTTACAGACACACAGACATTAGACAGTAGAGAGAACTCAGAGTGAGAAAGAGAAGTCGAAGCTCAAGCTTTTGTGTATGTGATTTAGTCGAAGAGCTGAAGCTCTGTAGACCGACAAGTCTGGACCGACTAGTTTGAAATCGACAAGTTTGTAATACTTTGTTATTTCTGCATAGTTAAATATATGAAATAGTTTATAGTTGAATGCATGACTATTTGGCCGCACATATTTCCAGATTTACTTCTGTAAATGTCTTTTACAATTACTGTTAAGTGAAAGATCAAAGAACCCATAAAAATCTCACCGCGTGAAAGTTCCAGGTTTTATGGCACATTGGTTGACTCAAGTCTTCCTACATATTTGGGCATATGTTTTTTATAAGATCTTTGGATTTGTAAATGTGTCTATTTTACTCTATCTTACTCACAGGTGAAAATCATTTGTAATTTCTTAAGTCTTTGTACTAAGAAACATACTCTGTAGATTTCGACCAAAGTGAACCGACTTGAGTGGTCGGTTGAGTCAGCCCACTAAGGTGAGCCGACTTGGTCAAAGAGAAGAGGTGAACCGACTTGGTCGAAGCAACTGACTTGGTCGAAGACATGAAGTGAACCGACTTGGTCGAAGAGAAGAAGTCGGCTGACTTGGTCGAAGTGACAAGTGGTCGAGGTAAAATCAGTCGGTAGAACCGACAAGTAAGTCGAAGTAAATTTAGTCGAGTGAAAAGTGAAAATTAAAATTTAATATCGACTGAGCCCTAAACTCAAGTTTAGTCGGCTTGGTTTTGGCTATTTGGTATCAGAGCAATGTTCATATCAGAGCAAGGCTTATATCAGCCCAAGATTTAGGAAAGAAATCTTGTCTTAAAAGGTGGAAATTAATTTTCTAAGAAAAGTTAATTAAAAAAATTAAAATGGCTTCCACTTTTGGTTCATTGCAAACTCCGATCTTTATAGGAAAGAATTATGAATATTGGTCTTTAACAATGAAGACTTTATTCAGAGGTCAAGATGTTTGGGAGATAGTCCAGTATGGTTATGCAGAACCAACAGACATGACAGCATATATCAATCTCACATAGGATGAGAAAGATGTCTTAAGAGAACAGAGGAAGAAAGATGGAAAAGCTCCATTTTTCATACATCAAGCTATGCATGAGAGCATACTCCCAAGAATAGCAGCAAAGACTAATGCTAAAGAAGCACGGGATACATTGGAGACTGCCTATCAAGGTTTGGATAAGGTAAAGACATCCAAGCTACAGATTTTGAATCTCTGTCCATGAAATATTCAGAGAATGTAGACACATTCTACACCAGAGTTGTTGGGTTGATAAACCAACTGAAATCTCATGGAGAACCCATAGCAGACCAAAGGGTTGTTGAAAAAATTCTCAGAAGTCTTCCCCCAAGATTTGAAAACTTGGTTGTGACCTTAGAGGAACACACAAACATGTCGACATTTACCATTGATGAGTTGCAAGCTTCACTCATCAATCATGAACACAGACTTAGCAGATCACAGACATCATTGGAAGGTGCATTTGCAGCACATTCATCCATAAGCCGTGGTAGAGGCAGGGGGAGAAACAACTTCAAAGGAAGAGGAAGAAGTTCTTCAAGAGGAGGACGAGGCAGAAGTCCTGCAAATGTCGGTGGCAGAGGAGATAACTAGAACCCAAGTCAGCCAAGTGGCCAGAGGTTTGATAAATCAAAAATTCAATGTCATTATTGTAAGAAGTTTGGTCATTATGCATATGAATGTAGGAAGAAACAATATGACTAAGGAAGGCAAAGTCCAAGTCAGTCGACCAACACCAGCACTTCGACAGGTGCAATGTTAATGGCATTGAAATCTCCACTTGAACGCAATGCTATTCAAGAAAGTACACATAACATATGGTACTTAGATTCAGGATGCAGCAACCACATGACTGGTAATTTAAATCTGTTTTTCAATCTAGACACTTTAGTTAAAACTGATGTTACACTTGGAAACAATGTCCAAGTTACTTTCTTAGGAAAAGGCACTGTTGATATTCTAACCAAACAGGGGGAGAGTAAGTATATCCCTGATATCTATCATGTTGAAGGTCTGAAACATAATCTGTTAAGCATTGGACAGTTGTTACAAAAAGGCTACAAAGTCTACATGGAAGATGAACATTGTGTGATAAAAGACAAGCGTCCAAGCGACCAGCTAATAACAAAAGTGCCAATGACAAGCAACCACTTGTTTCCATTGAGGATAGTTCCTGACATAAAAGGGAAGACAAAGACATGAGCTGCATTCAAGGCATAAAGTGAGGGAATAGTCGAGATCCTCGACAAGAGAGAAAATTGCAGCACTAATTTGCAAGCTGCATTTCAGATAGAAGTTCAGGATGAATCTTGGTTGTGGCATTTCATATTTGGACATCTGAATTTTGGTGGGCTAAAGCTACTGCACACAAAGAATATGGTGAAGGGATTGCCATTGATCGATAGACCAGAGAGGGTTCGTAAATGATGCATTTTTGGCAAGCAGCATAGAGAGACATTTCCAGTCGAAAAGTCTTATAGAGCACGCACACCACTTGAAATTGTGCGCTCTGACATCTGTGGTCCAATGCAAACATCATCCATTGGTGGCTGCAACTATTTTCTAACTTTTATAGATGATTACTCAAGAAAGACATGGGTATATTTCCTGAAACATAAATCTGATGCATTTGGTTATTTTCAGCAGTTCAAGGCACTCGTGGAGAACCAGAATGGAAATCGCATCAAGATCTTAAGGACCGACAGAGGAGGTGAATATGTTTCAAATAAATTTCTGAATTTTTGCAAGACCCATGGCATACAAAAACAATTCACTGCACAGTATACACCTCAGGAGACGGTATTGCCGAAAGAAAGAACAGAACCATCATGGAGATGGCACGCAACATGTTGGCAGCTAAGCATTTTCCAAATGAGTATTGGGGTAAAGCAGTCGCAACTGCCATATACATTATGAACCGGTGTCCGACAAAGAGTGTGAAGAACAAAGTTCCCCCAAAAGCATGGACAGGTATGAATCATAGTGTTTCCCATTTAAAAGTTTTTGGTTGTGTCGCATATGCTCATGTTCTACAAGAGCTGAGAAGAAAGCCAGACCAGAATGGACAGAAATGTATTTTTTTCGGCTATTCAGAAGACACAAAAGCATACAACCTGTATGACCCTGTCACAAGGAAAGTGATAATCAGTCGGGATGTTCAATTCGTCGAGAATGAATCATGGGATGGAACCGTCAACATAAATATCAAGATTGTGTTGAACCTCGACAATGATGATATGGAAGAGGAAGTGGTTCAAATACCACATGTAAGTCCACCGGTCGAAGCACCGTCGACTCCCATGACACCAAGACATGGTTCAGCACAAGGACCATCGACACAAGTAGCAGCTCAAGCTACACCAACAAGTACACCAAGAGGACAATAGACTCCATCAAGCATCCAGTCTAGGTCGACATCGACAGAATCGGTGAAGACAAGAAGTCTGCGAGAGATATATGAAAGCTGGTACACCAAATTCATTCTCTCTATTTGCATTATTTTCCCCTATATATGATCCACTAACATTTGAAGAAGAAGTATGGGCATAGGCCATGGATGAAGAAATAGAATGCATTGAGAAAAACCAGACATGGGAACTGTTTGATGTACCAAAAGACAAATATGTAATCAGTGTCAAATGGATTTATAAGATAAAGCAAGATGCTGATGGGAATGTGCAAAAGCACAAGGCAAGAATGGTAGCAAGAGGGTTCACTTAGCAACCCGGCATCGACTTCAATGAAACGTTTGCACCTGTTGCATGCATGGATATAGTCAGAACAGTTTTGGCCATTGCTGCACAAAACAAATGGCATGTTCATCAAATGGATGTCAAGTCAACATTCTTAAATGGCTATCTAGAAGAGGAAGTATATGTGGAACAGGCACAAGGGTATGAAGTTCCAGGTTAAGAGCATAAAGTGTACAGGTTGAAAAATGCATTGTATGGTTTGAAGCAAGCTCCTAGAGCTTGGTACAATCGGATTGATTCCTATCTCATTGAAAATGGATTTCACATAAGTGAAAGTGAATCGAATTTGTGCACCAAAGTCGATGAGCAAGGTAAGATGTTAATTGTCTGCCTTACTGGTGACTATGGCATAGCAGATTTTAAAACAGTCATGGAAAGTGAATTTGAAATGACTGATCTGGGGCTTATGAAGTTCAACAGTCTGAAAGTGGTATTTTTATATCACAGTCTAAGTATGCAAGTGAAGTTTTAAAAATGTTTAATATGTCTAGCTGCAAGACAGCCCCAACACCAGTAATAACAGGTTTAAAATTGAGCAAGGATGATGAATGATCCATTGTAGATCCTACGTTGTTCAAAAGGCTTGTTGGCAACCTTATGTATTTAACAGCAACAAGATCAAACATTATGTGTGGAGTAAGTCTGATCTCAAGGTTCATGGAGTCACCAAAAGACTCATATTGGCAAGCAGGTAAAATAATTCTGAGATATGTAAAGCACAAAAGACCTTCGTATTATGTATTCAACCTCAGAAAATTTTAAACACATTGGTCACACTGACAGTGACAATGGAGGCAACATAGATGACAGGAAAAACACATCTGGGTACACATTTCATTTTGGTACAGGTGTTGTTTCATGGGCTTCAAAGAAACAGCCCATAGTAACTCTATCTTCAGCTGAAGCAAAGTATGTTGTAGCAACAAGTGCTGCATGTGAAACTGTCTGGAGGAGGAGAATCTTAAAAGACTTGTCACATAACCATAAAAAACCGACAACAATCTTCTACGACAACAATTCATCCATAGCATTATCCAAGAATCATGTGTTTCACAAGAGAACCAAGCACATCGACACGAGGTTTCATTTTATAAGAGAGTTGGTGAACGACAAGAAAATTTGTTTGGAGTTTTGCAGGTCTGAAGACCAACTTGTCGACATCTTCACAAAGCCATTGGTAAATGACACATTTCAGTATCTGCGTAGTTATCTTGGAATGACAAGTTCACCACAGTGAACTCTATCATAAACAGAGCATGTCTAAGCTCTGAAACATTTTGTAAATTTTGTTTTAAAAACACCATCTGCTCATAATTAAGGTGGAGTGTTGGAAAAAGGTAATTACTCACAGATATGTACTTGACTCTCAGCCAACTCTGTCAGAGTCTGTATAAGTCAAGATCTTGTCTGTCAGTCTGAAAAGAGGGAAGAGTCCATGATTCGGCAATGTAAACCAGTCGAATTTATTTCTGAAGCTAAGTTGTTTGGTAGATAGTTATTACAATGTTTAATAGTGAGTCAGTCGGCCCATGCAGAAGCAATTTTCAGGTTGCCTATAAATAGAAGAAGCAAATTGTAAATCAGTTTACAGACACACAGACATTAGACAGTAGAGAGAACTCAGGGTGAGAAAGAGAAGTCGAAGCTCAAGCTTCTGTGTATGTGATTTAGTTGAAGAGCTGAAGCTCTGTGGACCCACAAGTCTAGACGGACAAGTTTGGATCAACCAAGTTTGTAATACTTTGTTATTTCTACACAGTTAAATATATGAAATAGTTTATAGTTGAATGCATGACTATTTGGCTGCACATATTTCCAGATTTGCTTCTGTAAATGTCTTTTACAATTACTGTTAAGTGAAAGATCAAAGAACCCATAAAAATCTCACCGCGTGAAAGTTCCAGGTTTTACGGCACATTGGTAGACTCAACTCTTCCTACATATTTGGGCATATGTTTTTTATAAGATCTTTGGATTTGTAAATGTGTCTTTTTTACTCTATCTTACTAGAAGGTGAAAAACATTTGTAATTTCTTAAGTCTTTGGACTAAGAAACATACTGTGTAGATTTCGACCAAAGTGAACCAACTTGAGTGGTCCATTGAGTCAGCGGACTGAGGTGAGCCAACTTGGTCGAAGAGAAGAGGTGAACCGACTTGGTCGAAGACATGAAGTGAACCGACTTGGTCGAAGAGAAGAAGTCAGCCGACTTGGTCGAAGTGACAAGTGGTCGAGGTAAAATCAATCGGTAGAAACGACAAGTAAGTCCAAGTAAATTTAGTCGAGTGGAAGACGGACTAAAATTTATAAACTTGTCTAGTCGGGAGATAGACAAGTTTCATGGACAAGTGAAAGAGAAAAAGTGGTCCGGCGTGAAAAGTGAAAATTAAAATTTAATATGGACTGAGCCCTAAACTCAAATTTAGTTGACTTGGTTTCGGCTATCTTAAACTGCTTCAATCTTGGGAAGCTGCTTTAGACTTAGACAGTTTAAAGTAGATTCCCAAGACTAAAAACCGTCCAACCGTCCATTAAAAAAAATATTGCTTTGCGGAGAAAACCATTTCAAAACAAAAAAAAAGTTTAGCAACTTTCCCACGTTCTATGCTAGATGATAATTTTATGAAGTCAAATAAGAATCCATTTACATTCACAATATCTTTGCTATCTAGTCCAACCATATGTGAAATAGATATCAATAGTCACAGAATTTGTTTATGATTACACAGAATTTGTTTATGATTACATACGATGAAATATTAATGAAATAGCATTCTACCATAGGACGTCTACTCCGTGCTGTGTATGTTCATCATTATTATTGAAATGAACCATGCTGGGCGTTGATGGCTACAAGGAATGCACAGAAGGAAGTTGGATTGAAAATTGGATCAAGTGAAAAGAGAGAGAACAAAATCCGCTGAAGATTACCTCATGGAAGGAGGAGCATTCCACTGAAGATTGACGTTGGCGAAGAGGGAGTCGTGTCGTCTGGCTGCAGCCAGGAAGAGCCACGGTAAGTCGAGCTGTGCACCAAAATAATGCAGAGAACAGAGTTTTCTTAATTATCAACGGATAGGCTTAATTCAAATTTCAAATTATCTTGTATATTCACTTAAATTTCACATTCTAGCGTGTATGGTATGAATTGATCCATGGGATGCACAAAATGGACTTATCAATAATTAGATGCCGGGAATGACTTATCCGATGGGTTGGTTATGTCTCTTCACATCCTTTATTTTTTAGTTATTATTAACTAGCTTGGTGCAAAGTAATGATTGCTGCATCAGGAACATTAGATCTCAAGGTAATAAAATTTAATAGCCAACAATGAGCCTGCTTCATCAATCATTACTCTGCCCGAACTCATTAATTTTGGCTCAAAAATACATGTATCAGTTAAACTCAGTCATATACTTTTACAGTAATTTACATTTTTATTTGACAGCACAACATTTAATGCTATGATGGAATGTAGATAGTTGATTGGTTCAGATTCAATGATTCATAATCCACATTGTTCCAACTATTTTTTTATAAAAATAAACTTTCTATTAATAAAAGTTATGTCATATATACATCTATAAAACTATCAATAAGCCTTCAATATTCATTAACCCATGACACTTTCTGCATAAGTCATACCTATGCATTATCAACTGCCAAGTAGATATTGATAGTTTATGATTGTTGCTATTCATTATACGAGAAAATTGTATTGCTATGATATGTAAGACTACGTTGCAAGGTTTTAATGTTTCCAATCATTTTATAGAGTATCAGAAAGAATATCACAATACATGTAAGATGAATTTTATTGAACAAAACTCTTCAAACAACTCCACACATTTAACCATCTCACCAGGAAGATTCAGTACAGAGAACGTGTAGCCTAGCCAACATCCTGTAGTCAATATTACAGTCTACTCTATTTTCCGATGGATATTTGAATTAGTAATGAGGTATGCATTGAAGCTAGTTTAGTTCTTTCGCGCCTCTGTCAAATCTGTAACCACCCACAAGCTGCTTCAGTATTAACTTATAAAGTCTACCAACTAGTTTTATCTACAAAATTCAGCAAACCTCCATCATTGACATATGCAAGAGATTCAACCAAAATTTCAACATCGACCTGAATATTTTTCAACATTTTAACTACATTATCACAAAAAGGTAGCCAACAATTCTGCACCTGGAAGTATTTTTAATCTTTATATGAATTTGCAAGGCATTATTCTAGAGATTTATTCCAAGCTCCAGAAAAAGGCCCTTAATGTTCTCCAACTATGCACGATCAATTTCCTCTCCGTGGCGCTCTCGATCGCTGAGACTATTCACTTCATTCCCATAAGCATTTAAATGGACTTAAATCGAGGAGGTGGCGTATCCTCTGCCAAAGAAATAATGTGTAACGCACAACTGTTCGCCTTCCAAAGAAATAATGTGTAACGCACAACTGTTTGCCTTCCATCTCAACTGACACCGCCGTTTCCTCTGGGAGGACCAAGAATCTGATCAGAGGGAAAGGAAATGACATAATTCCCATGCCATTCTCCATTTACGTTCTAATACCGATTGGGAAACTATGATTACATCTAATATAGTTTTCCCACTGCCAATGATTTGTTATGGGTGTTTGGTGATAGTGTCTTGGCATTCTGGATGATATTTAGCAATTCTAAAGAGCTTTAATATTGGATTCACTGTGAAATATCATCAATTTTATTTATTTATTTCTTTTTGTTGTTGCTTTTTTAACCATTCGAGGCAATGTATCTTTCATTTGTTTTTAGCATTGGACAATTTAGTTTATATTATATTATTTTCTTTACAATGTCATCTTAGGTGTTTTGACTCTACAATTAACCATTTTGTATTTTGTCAAGTTGTAATTTTTATGATTGGTTTTTAGTAAAATGGTGTTGTCATCATCCATAGAGCTGCGAGCTCCCTGCTATAATCTAGCATTATCAGTAAAGACCCATTTATTATTGGCAAATTGAAAAGAGGTTGGGATGGATTGGATGTAAATAACATGGCTACTAGAAGACAAATGGCTACTGGAATAAATAATTTTATGGCATTGTGGATGATATTTAGCCATTCTAAAGAGCTTTAATATTGGATTTACTGTGAAATATCATCAATTTTATTTATTTATTTATTTTTGTTGTTGTTCTTTTAACCATTCTAAGCCATGTATCTTTCATTTTTTTTTTGTATTGAACAATATACTTTATATTATATTATTTTCTTTACAATGTCATTTTAGGTGTTTTGACTCTACAAATAACCATTTTGTATTTTGTCAAGTTGTAATTATTTAAGGTTGGTTTTTTAGTAAAATGGTGTTGTCATTGTGGGGACTTGAAAGAAATTTGATGGGGTTTATTATAAGATATAGATTTTTTGGTTTGGTTGTTGTTATTGCAGATGTTTTGACTTTACATTGCATTTCCCATTAAGCTAATAATTTTGGGCATTTTCTATTGAGCTAATAATTTTGAGTGGAGGCGGTTTAATATTATAAGGTCTTGTTATAATTTTAGGTAACTTTTGAAGGAATTGGGATGTGAAAAAGGCTAGACATGTTTATGTAGTATCTAACAAACTAAACAATAGTGTTTTAATTCTTCTTTTGAAAAATATAATAAAAACATTTATTAAATAAGATAGTAACAAAATTGTTGTGTTTTTCAAGTGCTTTTAGGTTGTAGTTTAGGACTTTCTTATGTGATGCATTGTGAGTTTTTAGTGATTGAATAACATTTGATTTCATGTTGTAGTGATTTATTGAGTTGTTTTAATAAAAGTTGTTTATACATATTTTTCTTTATTTTAGTAAAGTAATTGATCTAATGCCATTAATAACTCATTGCCATTTAAACTTTTGGAAATTTCTATCTTTCCATTTTTTCAAAGAATAGTTCTATGGGAAAATGCACTGAAAGATTAAATGGTTCATTACAAAAAAATGCCAACTTCTACAATTTTTCATTTATGTTGCAACATAATTGGATGCCTACAAGTAAAATTTAAAACTTAGTCTCGCTTCATTTTCCAAATCTCCCTTACACAAAAATAAGTTAGTGTATTTAAAATCTCTTTTAGTTTTACCTTAGAAGATTGCTTATTGACCTAGTCAGAGTTGAGAATTCAAACCCATAAATTACATATCTAATTTTTACTAAACATATATTTTTGAGAATTAAACCCAAAGACTAAAAGAAATTGGAACAAAGGAAAATAAGCAACAAATTTGTATAGTAATATTGTTAAAGAGCTTGCTAAAAACTTGTCCCTTCTATTACTAAAATATCCAACATTTAAATAATTGGGACTAAGAATAAAAAATCAAGTAAAAAAACACTCTATCATCACCAAAAGTAGACCATCTTAGTATGCTTCAAGACTCTACATGTTCAATGTTTGAAAGTTTTCACAGGTGGTTTTGATGATCTCTTGTATGGAAATCATTTCTTAACATTTTACTGCAAAAGAAACATGTCTTTCATTTTTGTCATAATATTAATTGATTAAGCATCTCCTAGAGATTCTGTCCAAACTTAAATCTCATAAATGTGTCTAACAAAGATGAGAGAAAGGATTCGACTTTTTGTTCTATATGTATGTATGTGTGCATGTCCACATCCACGTCCACACACACATATACTCTTTTAGTTTTGAACTCAATCGAGTCAAAGTCGGAGTCCTTTTAGCCTAAAGTACTTATTTAATTTTGAGTAACTCAACCTAAACATGCAACAATGGAGGTAATGGAGGAAATCTAAAAGGGGGACTTCGTTGAGATAGCTTTAAAGAAAATTCATGGAAGAATAACATGCATCCCTCTATTGAATAAAATTCATGGAAGAATAACATACATCCCTTTACTAAATAAAATTGATTTCAAGAAGAACATAAATCCTCGAGGGGAGTTATTTATAATATTAAAAAGTTAAACAATAAATATATGCCCTTCCTTTTATTTCTAGGATGACAGTTAAAAATCGAGAAAGAAGATATCAAGCAACATGGGCAAGTTTTTGTGGTATAAAAAAGTCCCCACATCAACTTGTATTGGTTAAAATAACCACTAAGGAGTCATCTGAACCCACAAATCAAAAGTAAGAAGTTAAGTTGTTCTATTTTGGTTTGAATCTATATAAATTTTGAATCAATAAAATTTTTGTATTATGTATGAGTCTTTCATTTTTTCTATAAATAAGTTTGAATTTATTTGTATATGGGTTTATTGTTAAATAATTCCACACATGGTTTTCAAAGTTGTAACCCTATTGTTAATTTTTATTAGATCTTATTAGCTTAGTTACGAACTTTATCTAAAAGAATAACAAGTACAACAATATGCATACGATAGAACAGACACACTAGACACAAATATTTTCACCAAGGAAAGCATAAGGGCGAAACCCTGCAAACTTCCTCAAAATAGTACAATCACAAAAAATGTTTCATAAGATGATCAAACACAATAATAAGAAGTCTCCAGTATCTATCTATATCTTCTCCTTGTATTTCTCTCTCTCTTTCGCGTGAAATTAAATGAGCGTGAGGTGTGTATAAATGAGGGAGGGCGCCTCGCTAGTTATATTAATAAAGTGACTAACCTATTACATGAATGGGGCTGACTTCTCCTAGAGAGAGTCCAAATACACATTACATGATGTTACATTAGGGACTATTTTCCTGACTTACAATGGAGGTTGTACCTCAAGGTCTATACACAATAATGACACCCCGAAAGGAGGTAAACACATCTTCGATGGGGGTAAAACAACATATAATGATAATATACATCATAATATCTTCCGAAGTTACAAATACATCAACAATACCTCTTAACTAGGAAGGTATTCTCTCTCTTCCACAGTCATCAACACCTATAGTCAAGTCTTCATCATGGAGTCATACATTCATCATCATAGCTGCTTCCATTACCATCTTCTTATCAATAATCGAACATACTATATTTCATCGAAAGTTTCTACAAAGCCAACCCTTTTTCATGTTGAGTGTACACCTAGTCCTCATCTAGGTCTTCATCACATCTACGAGCAAGCCATTGCGTATGAAATGTCCAGGACCTTCTTTATATTCCCACAACAATAACCTACATCTCCTACCTTTATCTTGTTGTATCCAGATCATCTCTTTCTTCCTGCACAAAACAAAATAAACACATAGAGCAAACATAGCGCAACCTAGATGCAAACCACCAACGTTCTACCACCATAGTAGTATGCCAAGATATTTCACATCATTAAGAAAACATGTAACATATACTATGCAAGAATTACCTAGGATCACACTCAGTGCATTACGTCTCTTCATGGCCAACCTGCATTCTACCAGTAAAGGAGAACCACCTAGGTGCGCATCACGTACTTTGTGACCTTATTATCTGCAACATGGGAACACACATATATAGATATATATGTAAGGAATGATTATGACCGAACAACCTGCTACACCAGGAATTACCTGTTGAAATGGAAGTCCAAGCCACCTACAAGAATATGTCGAGAAATTAACCACTGTCACCTTAGTCACTTCTCCAAAATTCTTCGGAAGTCGAAACATCCTAGGGGAGATCCCTCTATAACTTTGCAAAAGACCCTTATACACCAAATATATCTATTATGTGTGTATGGTTAGTTACCGATGCCTAATGGATTCTAGAAGAGGATTTGAATCATACAAGTTCATTCATCCAAGGATAATCCAATTGCATAACTAATTAGTTCCAATATGGAGATAACAAGTGCAATATGTAGGAAATAGCAAAAATACATGCATTTCATAAGTACTTATCATTATCAAATAATAATTTAAAGCACATGTACATCAGTATGTGTCAATCAGGCATGCTAATATTATGACAATAGTAGTAGTTTAGTCATTCACTTTAGTATAAGAAACTATAGTGTGCATGCTACCAAGAATTTACCAAACAATTTGCATCAACTTTCAAATCAAGTTGCATGTGTTTATTAGTAATAATATCATAAATAGCATGTAGTAGTAGACATAAACAACATTAACAATGTACTTCCAATTCATACCAACAAAGGATAGTGACCATCTAAGTAATGTTTGCAAGTCATTTCGCAGGGTTCAATGGACTGAAGTGCAAGGGAAGGTACACCTGAGTAAAAGGCAGGACTCAAATTTTTAGGGCCTGAAATTTTACGACATGAAATTTTAGGGCCTGGAAATTTAGGGCGCAGAACTTTAGGGTCCAAAAATTTACAACACAGAATTTTAGAACCCAAATATTAAGGAGGGCCCAAAATTTTAGGGCATGAAATTTTAGTGTGTCGAATTTTAGGTCCCGATATTTTAGGCACATAATTTTAGGGTCCGAGATTTAAGGGCCCACGATTTTAGGAGATGAAAATTTCGGGAGGCCCTAAATTGGCCAAATAATTGATTTTTATGAGATTTTTATAAAGTTTTTAGACTTGAATTTAACCTAAAACTAATCCTTTAACTCACCCTAGAACTAGGTTTTTTAGAAAATAAAAACTATAAAAACCCAAATGAAGCCCTACCCTAGAAAAATCGCTACCCAACCTAGGGATTTCAGGGAGGATGGATGACCTAGGTCAAGCATTTAGCCTAGAAAAACTAAGGAGAAACCCTAGGGAACCTTCATAAGAAGACATACCTCACCTTGCTAAGGTGACAAGAATGGAAGGTAATGGTCTATCCGAGGAAAAAGTGCAGCACTAGGGTTACCACAGAGGACTTGAACGTGCAAATCCACCAACATTCAAACAAGGAGATAAGAAGCCAAACCTCCATGTGATTATGTTCATCAAAAAAATCGAAGCATTACCAAAAGTAGAGATTCACCAAAGAATTAGCAAAAACATTTTGCATTAACCAGAAAAATCTCTCAAGAGGAGCGCATCCATCCAAAGAAACCCTGCCAGGGGTAAAACAAGTGCATAGTGTATTAACCCATAAGTTTTGTCTTTAAAATGAAAGCGAGGAGATCTATAACAACTGAAAAATAAAATAAAATAATAATAAAATGTAGCATAGGGTCAGCTTAAGGTAGGATACCTAGGGTATTTGTATCTGCAGGTGCCAAAACATGCTCAAATAAGTGAATCACTCCTAACAAAAGGCTGGAGTGAACTGGAGGGAGGGCGTTGTACCCCATCTAACCCATAGAATGTTGTAAAATCCCTCATCACGCTCCTCAAAGAATGAAAAAGGCAGGGAATGGAGGATGTGTTCGTCTGGATATATAAGGCCAGGGAGAGAAGGAACCCATTTACTAAAGGGCCATGAGGATGTCCTAAGTGGTATTGAAGGGATAAAAATGTCTCACAACTAAAGAAAAGGCCACTGGAGCACATAAATACGATATGGATCCATGTGACCTAGTGGTTAACCCTTAGGGGCCCCGAAATACAACCTTGAAGTTAAAACCCCCAATAAAGGGAATTCAGCAGTGACATTAATCCATAATACCCCTAAAGGATGACTAAAGGGCCCAACCATGACTACCATTGCTCGAGAACACCCCTCTTGGGCGAACAAATTGGCCCTCTCTCCCCAGGGTACACTTGAAGGTGTGTTGGGTACAGGTGCAGTGTAACACTGGCTCCAACTACAGGAGGTGTGCTCTTCCCGAGAGTGCTTGAGAACCTATGGATATAATAGTACTTGTAGACCTACACACATATCAAATGTCCAAATGGATTAAAGGAATCTAGAGGGAGACACTTCTGTCCCGCCTTGTTCACAAAATGAGGGAAACAAAATAAGAACAATGAAAACTAACTAAACAATGAAAAGAAATCAAATGCAATGCACATGAAAATTCCTAATTCAACTAACCATACCTAAGCTAAACCTGTAAATCAAAGTAGTTTAGGTGAAATCATACCACCAATGTAGCCATCTGAGTAAGCAATTCATACTGGATATCTTACCTTTCTCCTTTCGTGTATTCCATGACAATACCTCATTGATGTTATGTTGAGCTTATGCCTGGATCTTGATTTGGATGAGTGTAGGAAATTGAACATTCTTAAGAACCTGGAATACTTGAAATAAATGCCATAGAGAAGCATTTCTTTGACAGTATTCATTGATCCATGCTTCTAGTGGACTTATGTATGGGACACCTTCATCATATATGTCTTCTAAGAAAAATTCTTCCGAAAACTTGCCCATAAATCATGAACTTGGGAGGCTATTCATAGAGTTGGGCCTCACAAATATTTGTATGTGAGTCGCAATCTATCTCTTCATTTTCTCAATCATTTCTTTGAGCGTATAAGTACATTTCTTATCCTTTTAACAATCATGTTAGTAACCCAAATAATCCTTGAACTTTTGAAAATTTCAACCATATAATTCATACCTTCGTACTTCAAATGAAAATATAAACAATAAGTATTATGAAACTGAGGGATGATAATCATACATGTGCACCTATCTTCCTCGGTCTTGTTCATATGTATCATTAAGGTCTTACTTATGTAGGGTAGAGTGGGTTGAACAACTTCTTCAATGCTTCTTGAGGAGAAAAACTGAGAGTGATAACCTAGGCTCATCATATGTTGAATATATGCAAAAGAATCCTCTGTGCAACATGCTTCCCTACTCAGGGATGAGTATGATGGAGACATTACAATAGTAGGGATACCACTAAGACTTGAACGTGCACATCCACCAACATTCAATCAAAGAGATAAGGATCCAAAACTACATGTGTTTATGCTCATCCAACAAATCAAAGCATCACCAAAAGAAGAGATTCACCAAAGAATTACCAGAAAATAGCTTGCATTAACCAGAAAAATTCCTCAAGAGGAGCGCATCCATCCAAATAAACCCTAATAGGGGTAAAACAAGTGCATAGTGTATTATCCCATAAGTTTCATCCTTAAAATCAAAGTGAGGATATATATTTATATGATCTCATACACACATTTTACAACATATCTAGGTGTACATGCCTTAAAATAAGTCAACTTAAAATGTCATTGAAAAATAAAAATAATAAAATAATAAAATATAGCCTAAGTTAGGCTTAAAGTAGGCTACTTGGGGTATTTGTATCCTAGGTTCCAAAATACGCTCAAATTAGTGAATCACTCTGAACGAAAGGCTGAAGTGAGATGGAGGGAGGGAGTTATACCCCATCTAACCCCTAGAATGCTGTAAAATACCTCACGCCATCCTCAAAGAATGAAAACATCCTTGCATGGAGGATGTCTTCCTCTAAGTAGATAAGGCTAGGTAGAGAAAAAACCCATGGATTGAAGGGCTAGTAGGGTGTCCTAAGTGGATTTGAAGGGTGATGAATGTCTTATAGCTGAAGCAAAGATCACTAGAGCACATAAATAGGATATTGATCCATGTGACCGAATGGCAAACCCTTGGGGGCCTCAAACACCAACATCAAGGTTGAAAAACCCAAGAAAGGGAATTCAATAGTGCCATTAAGCCATAACACCTCTAAAGGGTGACCAAAGGGCCCAACCATGACTATCCTTACTCAAGAATGCCCCTCCTGGTAAAACAAATTGGCCCTCTCTTCCTAGGGTACACTTGAAGGTGCATTGGTTACAGGTGCAACATAACACCAAGGATTTTACATTCCAGGTCAACCTCAAGGACATACTACATCTGAACCACCTACGTCTAGGATATTTTCTATTCAGAATACCTTCATGGTGGATTACATTCGACTAACCTTCATACCACGCCATAGCTCTTTTTACACTCGAATAACCCATAAGACTTATTACATCCGAATAACCTGTGTACCACACTAGGACTCATATTTAGATTCAGATAACCTGTATGAGAACTTATTACATTCAAATAACCTGCATACCATGCTAGGGCTCATATTTACATTCAAATAACCTGTCTTAGGATGGATTAGGTCTAAGTAACCTGCGGATCAGACTAACACTTGTATTTAAACTCATACAACCTACATGACTGAATACATCCAAGCAACTTGCTACTCCAGGGTCTTTTCTGCTCGAACAACCTGTCTTATTTCCCATGTGAGGTATCATGTATCATCATATTTTTGTCTCTCACTATTTCTAGCATAGAAACATATCAAGATTGATTACATCCAAGGATAACATGTGATTTTCACCAGGACTTATTACATACAAGGACAACCTACATGACTGATTATGTCTGAGAAGCCTACTATCTTCACCAATATTTTATGCTCGTACACCATGTCTCTCCAAATATGGTAGAACTCATCACTCCCTCTTTTGAGGGGTCTCGTTCTGGATCACACCAAGTATTTCTCTGAATTAATCGAGCTTCACTCTGGCTAGAGGCTTGGTCAAAAAATGGTATATCTACTCATTTTTTTCCACGTATTGGAGCTTCACTACTTCTCTCTGCACCATAGCCTTGATATAGTTGAATTTGATCTCTATATGCTTCGACTAGTCATGGAACACAAGGTTCTCTGATAGATTCATGCAACTTTGATTGTCGTAGAAGATACAAGTCACATCTAACTGGAGATCAAACAAGTCAGATGGTTTCTTTCACAGGCACGCTTCCTTGCAACTATCCAAGCAAACAGAAACATACTCTCTCTCTCTCTCGGATGTACTTAGCGCCACACACAGATACTTCTTGCTAAACCAGGAGATTATACCCAATCCCAAACTGAAGCAGCAACCCTAAGTTCTCTTCTTGGTAGTGGAATTGTATTCCCAATCCAAATAAACATAACTATGTAGGTTAACATTCTGATTTGCATCATACTTGAGCCCATAATCCACTGTACCCTTTAGGTATCTCAATAAATGATTTACAACTATTAGGTGAACGTGTCTCAGATTTGTCAGGAACTGGGTCAAGGTGTTCATAGCAAAGCATATGTCGAGTCTCATATTTTTTAGATACATCAAGGTTCTAATCATCTGATGATATATCGTGGCATAAACTGACTTAGATGAAGCATCACACAGAAGCTTCAAGTTTGACGCCATAGGTGTGTTTATCACCTTGTATTCCATCATTTTGAATCTCTTTAGAATCTCTACTATGTACTTTCCTTGACCAAGGAAAATCCCATCTACATTCTGCCACACCTCCATGCCTAACAAGTATTGCATCATAAATAGGTATTTCATCTCAAGATGTGTAGCAAGTCTCCTCCTTGCATCTTTAATGATTTCATCCTTTCCTGTAAAAAACAAGTCATCGACATATAGTAGGAGCATCACTGGTATTCCTCCTTCAACCTTGAAGTAAAGGTTGAAATCCTCCTTAATCTTGATAAATCCTTGGCTCATCAGGATTCTATCCATCCTGTTGTACCATGTCCTCGGTGCCTGTTTCAATCCATATAAGTACTTCTTGAATTTTCACACATGATTATGTCTGTCATGTGTCTTGAATCCTAGTGGTTGTTCCACGTACACTTCCTCCTAGAATACACCATTCAAGAATGTTGTATTGACATCCATCTGGTGTATCTTCCATTTCATAATTTCAGTTAATGCAAGTATGGTCGTAATGGAAGTGTACCTCGCCACTGTTACAAATGTCTCTTCGTAGTCTATGCCTTGTTTCTGTGAGAAGACTTGGGTTAGGAATATTGCTTTGTAGTTATCAATGTTTCCATCTGTAGTATGTTTGATCTTATAGATCCACTTTGAAGTCATGATAGAATTCTTTTATGGTCTTGAAAATATCTCCCATACATCATTCTTCATGATCAATAGATACTCCTCGATCATGGAATCCTTCCATTCTTTATTTTATGAAGTATCTTCATAGATGAAAGGTTTCTTGTCAATGATGTCACACAACGGGGCCACATAGTTGTTGTAAATATTTGGTATTTTCCTTTCTCTATGCATTTCTTCTGGAGCGCCATACCTTTCTTCTTCTTGTATGATATCCGGTTCCCATGTTGGTTTCCTGTTATAGGATTTCTTCTCAAGAAGTGTCTCTATCGGCTCTTGTAGTTCTTCCATGTCATGATCTTCATGGTCTTATGTAATTTCTTCTCTAATTTCCATATCTCAGACTCTATTTTCTTCAGGTACCTTGACCTCTTGAGTAAGTAGCCTCGTGGATATGAAGTATGTGAGTATTAATCAAAGGTTACATCTCTGTTGATGTTGATATTCTTGAATCCTGGTAAGTATATTTGATAGGACTTTGATGTATCATTGTATCCTACAAGCATACCCTTCCTCCCAGAAGGGTCGAGATTGGTCCTCTTCTCCTTTGGTATATGTATGTACATTGAGAAACCAAATATTGTAATATGGTTGTCTTTTGGTTTCTTTCTTGAGAAATCCTCTTTCGGAGTTTTTTTTTCAAGTACTCAATGAGGAGTATGGTTATTTACATAAACAATTGTTTTTTGTGCTTCTGCCCAAAGGTAAATAGGAAGATCCTGGTCATGTCACATTCCTTTCGTTGCTTCCATTATGGTTCGTTTATTTCATTCCGTAACCCCATTTTGGTGAGGATTATATGGTGTTCTCAACTCGCTCTTAATCCCAGTCTCTTTGCAGAGTTCCTTGACTTCTTCCTAGGTGAATTCTCCACCATTTTTTGACAACAGAGTGTTTATATTTCTTTCAATTTGGTTCTTGACAAAGGATTTGTATTCCTTGAAGTTAATGAATACTTCATTTTCCCCATTCAAGAAATATTACCAAGTATTACATGAGAAATCATCTATAAATGAAACATAGTACACATACCCTCTTAATGAACTAGAAGAATCGGGTCCACATACATCCAAGTTTACTATCTCTTGTATTCCTTTAGCCTTTCTTTCATTGCTGGGAAATGTCTTCTTTGCATTCTTTCCTTGTTCACATCCTTTGCAAATTCCTTCAATCTTTTCCTAGATTTATGGAATTCCAGATAATTCTTTTTTTTCCATCGATAGTGCTCTGTAGTGCACATGTGCAAGCCTTTGGTTCCATAGTTAACTTAGTTCTATTGTCTCATGAACCACCTCTTGTTCAGACTGCCCTTTTAGTTTGTACAAGCAACCTTCTTCTTCTCCAATCATTGTTGCACCATCTATTGTATTTCCTTTAGGTCACATTAGATCTTGGCCATCGACAAATGCAACTCTTATTCCCTTTGCATCTAGTGCAGAGATGGAGAGAAGATTCTTCTTCAATAATTGAACATATAACACATCCTTTATGTTTAAATATTTCCCAGACTCTAGCTTGTATGAATATACTCCACTCCCTTTATGGGGTATTGATAATCACCCCCAAGTTTCACCTTCTGAGGTGGTTCATGCTCATACATATTAACGAATGATTCCTTCTAGCCAATCATTATTCTTCATGTGAGATAGTGCACGCAGATGTTGTGGTTAGCACATACTCTTCATCTGAATAACCCTTCTCTCTTCTGAATCTTTTGTTTTCTAGTTTATCATGTTCAGAAACATCAACATGAAGTCTCTTTTTCCTGATGGGCCAATCCCTTGAAAATTGCCCCTTTTCATTACAAGTACAACATTGAACATTGGAAGGATCTCTCTTGATATTGTTTTGTTTCTTTTTCTCTTCTTGTTGTGATGATAGTTCTCCTTCTTCTCCTTCTTCTTCTTGTAGTTCTTCCTAGTGTGAGCTGTGAGGGATTTATATTCAGTTGCTCCCATCTTCTCTTCTCTTGTTATGAGTTGAGCTTCTTCTTCAGTGCATTCTTCTCAGAGTCGGTTGAAAGATATCAACTTCCTTCTTTCATAGATTCCTTGAATGAATGAGTCCCATGATCTAGGGAGACCATTCAAGGTAGTCATCACAATTTGTGCTTCTTTGAAATTCTCTCCAACTTCTTCAAGTTGGTCTTTGATTTGAGAAACCCTCATGAAGTAATACTGTATAGTCTCTAAGTTCTGTATCTTCACATTATTCAACTGGTTCCTTAGAGTCATCTTCCGGCTGATTTTCTTCCCTTCGAACATCTTTGTCAAAGAATCATATACTTCCTTCAGTGTATTGAATGATGACACATGGGGGGTGAGGTGATCCTTAATAGAATCTACAATGATTATCTTTGTGTTATCCAAGTTCTTCTTATGAGTATCCTTAGCCTCATCTACCTCTGGTTCTAGAACTTTTCCAGTGATGTAATGATCCAAATCATTCTCTTCAAGGATCAGGGAGCTTATGTACTTCCATGCCTGGAAGTTATCATCCCCTTCAATATTATCCTCAAGATAAGTATGGCATGTCATATTTTCAAAATGAGAACCTCAAATGGAAATAACAAAGATTTAGATATTACTGATTTGAGGTGTCTGACCTGGTTCTAGAGATGTTTGACCTAGGGTTTTTTAGAGAAACCCTAATTTTCCAAAATTGGAGTTTGGGAATTTTGTTTGGACAGAAATATGCACCTCCTTGAGGTGAGTTTCTCAGCTAGTTCCTTTCTTGAACATTGATGCGGGAAGCCTTCGAACATTTATGCCTTAGTTTCTCTCGGCACCAGTGATAGGGTCAAAATTGAAACTTCTTCAAATTTGAAACTTCTTCCACCAAAAGATATACCGTACTAAGGTAAGTTATCCTAGCCCTCTTTTATTGATGATATGTGGAGAGAAGACCTTGAACTAGGAATCCCTAGTTTCCGCGGCTACACAATGCATTGTTTTGGAGAGGCTCTGATACCATGTTTGTTTTTCTTATATATTATTAGCTTAGTTAGGATCTTTATATGAAATAATAGCAAGTAGAACAATATGCATAAGATAGAAAAGATACACAAGACACCAAGATTTTCACTGGGGAAACCGTAAAGGATAAAACTACTCAAACTTCCTCAGAATTATAGTCACAAAGACTATGTCATAAGATGATCAAACCTGGTAATAAGAAGTCTCCACCAGCTATCTATCTCTCCTCCTTGTCTTTCTCTCTCTCATGCGAACTTGAGTGAGCGTGAGGTGTGTATAAATGAGGGAGGGAGCCTCCCTATTTATACTAATCAATTGAATGACCTATTACATGACTAGGGCTGGCCTCTTACCCTAACATGGCCGAATTCCCCTAGAGAGACTCCAAAGACACATGACAAGATGTTACACTAGGGAGTATTTCCCCGACTTACAATGATGGTTGTACCTGAAGGTCTATACACAATAATGACATCCCGAAAGGAGGTAAACACATCTCTGATGGGGTTACAACAACATATAATGATAATATACATAATAATATCTTACGAAGTTACAAATACATTAACACATTTCATGGTGGAATTCTATGTCATGAACAATCAAATTTTGGGATATTGAAGTACTGTAAATATTATGAGATTCAAATTCAAACCTTTAGAAGTAAGAATAATATTATCATATAGGAAAGTGAACATTTTTTTATGTACAATGTGTCTACATGTCATCTATGCAGACAATCAAAGATATCAAGATGAAAAGAGAAGGGGCTATTTGTTAAATTTATTATTGTTAAAGTATATTAAACCCATTCATAGCTTAGTATAAAATAATTAATCATCATTTGTTTAATTATCTACCCAATAGCTTAATTAGTTCGCATCCAATTGCACCTTAAAGTCAATACATTCCATCTATACCCCATGAATTCTTTATTTCTGATTCTAGGTTGATCTTGACCACTGTTTGGACATCTAGAATTGGCAACTGTGCTTTACTACAGATTCTTCTTTATTCTGCTTTATCCATCTTTTTGTGGATAAGGTAAACCCAATTAACTAGGAAATTGGTATCTTTTGTTCCCAACCCATCCTTCATGAATTTATCTCCATTTTCCAGGATCATCATGTTTTTCCATCACTCATTCTTTTTCTAATTTGTTAGGTCCTTAACTGATTTGGGAAGTGCTTTTTCCAACCATTGGGGTTTATCATATTTGGTAAGTCTACCTTTTCTGATATTTATGAGTTGTCTCCATACAAATCAATTTTTCCTATGAGGGATGTACTATTTATGTACACTATTATTCATCATTAATTAATGGAAGGATACACTCTAATATTTATCTCTTCATTAATGTGATTTAGTCTATTTTCTCCTCTCTATTTTTCTTGTGTATGCTTGTGAGAATTCTTAGTAGAAAGATCTATTTTATGTTCTTCTTCTTAGAATAGATCTATTTTATGTGCTTCTTCTTAGCATATTTTCTCATAGCATTGGAGCTATTATTTCTACATGGTATCAGAGCTAAAGGTAGCACAACCTTGCAATATTCTACATGTTATTAGAGTGCAAGGTTTCTCAAGTTCTACAGAGTTGAGGAGTGCATCCAGTCTCCTATCCCTCTCTGAAGAAGAGCGTGTCTAGCTTACAAGATTTTCTCCTAGTTTTGTTTTGTATGTTGCAGAGAGTATATCCTAGACCATATCAAAAACTTCAATATGGATTCAAAATTTCCTCTACTATCTCCATTCAACTATGATGATTGGAAGCCCAAGATGAGCACATACTTGAAGAGGCAATGTCTCTTTGATGTCTCCATTGGTGTTTTGAGTGAACCTGAGTCTTATGAAGAGAATATTGGTTGGATAAATAATTGTGATAGAGCTTATGGAATTATGTGTTTTGGAATGTCTCCAAATATACATTATATCATATATTCTATCGAGTATCCATTTGAGCTTTGGAACAATTTGGACAAAGCTTTTGGTGTGTGGGAAGTGGAATATGAAGCATGGAGAAAACCCATTATCTCCTATTATTCTCGCTCTCAATTTGTATTGGACTCTACATTCTCTTATGAATTTATTTATGTTGAATAATTCTCTCATACATTTCATTTTTTTGCTAGTCTCTTTGATTCAAATGATTCCTCCTTCAACCAAGGAGCAAATATTGAAGAGCCATCTTTTTCTGTGTCTCTTGAAGGTGATTCTTCTTCTTGTGATACTAATGATGAAAAATAATGAAGTATGGATATTATATTGATATTGATGATGATACATTCACCCATTCATTTTTCTCTATATATTATATCTTATGTTCTGAGATCTACATGCCAGATCTTTCGCACTTTGTGCATATCTCTCTCATTGATGATGCACAACCTAGTGTCTTTCTGGATGATTACTTAGCCAAATAAAGTATTATGTGTGTCATACCACTTAAATTTATTGATATCATGTTCTTCAGCATCTCCTCCTTTTTTATTGGCATCAATACTCAGAACCTCCTTGAAGATTTTGAACATCTCCTTCTTTCCTCCTTTCATACAGAGAATTCATTACCAGTATATTCCTATGAGTCTACTGATATGCTTATATGTGATCCTTTGGATTCTGATTTATAATAATGTTTTCAGGATTATACAAAAATCATACCGCCATCCATACCATCTACCATATCTCTTAATAATCCTAATACTATACAAATCCCAAGTTCACTAGTTGATTCCTCATTGGCTTGTTATGCAATGTTACTTATCTTACATGGTTTGAAGTCTTGTCTATCTTTCAGTAGTTGGATATCCATGAACTTAGTCATATTTGGACTGATATTAAACATGCTTGGATCTGTTATAACCACTTATGGTTCATATCTCATGTCCATCCATCGTTCATATTTCTACACCTATCAGTTTTTCCTAGTTGCTCATAGTTTTCCTAGTCTAGCCCTATATCCTCACGGAGTCACTGAATCCTTTGTATTTGCTGTTCCATGTGATAATTTTTATGACATATCAGATTTTTATCAACCTCATATCAGATATGGGAATTTTCTACATTATATTGGAATATTCCCATGTGATTCACATCACAATTTCGTAGCTATTGAGGGAATTGAGTGTGTAATAAATTGTCTTAATTTTTGTACTCTTTGGGAAGAAGAATAAAAAGATAAATTTTCAATTTCATATTGTGTTTCAATATCAGAGTTTGTTAGTAGAAAGAAGCATTCAGATAATGCTCCTACTTCATCAGTTGATGAAATACAAGGAGTCTCTCCTCTTTCTTCTTGCAGGTTCTACACTCTAGCGCGTGATCATGGAGTTCATGATTTCTTCATCAAAGTATTTCAACAGAAGAAGTTCATTCATCTCATTCAAGTGAAGTTAAAGATATTTTGAAGACATATTATTTCAAATTTTGTGCCTTGTCCTTTCTTGAGGGAGTATTTTCCCCATGTGGTTTTGCCTCTTTCCTCGACTTTTTTGGACATATTAATTGTTAAAGGGTGACAATAGCCTTGATTTTGGGCCCTATATAAACCTATATTTTTGAAATACCATCATAAATTCAGACTTAAAGGGGGTTTTTGGAATATATTAAATCCATTCTTAACTCAGGATAAAATAATTAATCATTATTTGATTAATTATCTACTCACTAGATTAATTAGTTGGCATCCACTTGCACCTTAAAGTCAACATATGCCATCTATACACCAGGAATTCTTTATTTATAATTATGGGTTCATCTTGATCACTTTTTAGACATCCAAAATTGGTAACCACGCTTTACTGCAAATTCTGCTTTATTTTGCTTTATCCATCTTTTATGTGGATAAGGTAAAGCTAGTTAACTAGGAAACTGGTGTCTTTTGTTACCAACCCATACTTAATGACATTCTATCCATTTTCCAGTATTGGCATGTTTTTCCATCACTCTTTACAACTCACTCATGCATTTTCTAATTAGTGAGGTCCTTGATTAATTTGGGAAATGCTTTAGCCACCTATAGGGGTTTATCATATTTGGTAAGTATACATTTCTGAGATTTATTAGTTGTCTCCATACAACTCAAATTTTCCTATGAGGGATGTACTATTTATGTACACTATTATTGATAATTAATTAATGGAAGGGTACACTCCAATATTCATCTCTTCATTCATGTGATTCAGTCTATTTTCTTCTCTCTATTTTTCCTATGTATGCTTGTGAGAGTTATTAGTAGAAAGATCTATTTCCTTTGCTTCTTCTTAGCATATTTTCTCATAGAAATGGAGATATTATTTATACAATTATATACACCTTCTTGTTATTAAATGAATTAATACATGAATATTTCTCATATAACATATATATTATATTATAGAACATGGTTGAATTCAAGTTTAGCAACACTTCATATTTAGATGAGTTCATTAAAAACATTGTTGGACTATTGGAAAATACTAAGAGGGGGGGAGGTGAGTTAGTATTCATAACCTTTAACAATTTAAATCAATTTTAATTGATTTATTAACACACATGATCATCAAAAACACACAGAACATGAATTTATCGTGGAATCCCAATTGTATAAACCACCATTGCTTCCTATTATTCTAAAATTATATTTGCAAATAGTTTATTCCTGTTACTATAGAAAATGATAGTACTACACCCTATTTACCAACAACCACTGGAAGGAGGCTACAACTCCCTGGTTTATCAGCTGCTACTAAAAGGATGCTACGGCACCTTATTTACCAGCTACCACTGGAAGGTATCTACAACCCCTTAGAAAGCATGTTTCCTTCCCTAGTGCCTCCCAACCTCCCTCATATGATAATTTGATCTTTGACTGCTCTTGAATCGATCTGTCAAATTGAATGTCTAGAGACACTTATTTGAAGGTTTACAACTTTGTTTATATACCCTCAAACATATCTCTTCGTTCAGCAGTCACCTATCATCATCACGACTCTTCAGAGACAAATAAGCTAATTCTGAATTACTTATATGTTAATAGCTTTTAACTTTGTTTAATTTATCAGTCACGACCTTCTTTCGTTTCCTTTCTACAACTCCCTTTCCGCAACATATCTTTTCCACATTTACCTTCCCGCACTCATTTTTCTGCAATTATATTTTTGCAACAAAAATCCTTCTACAATTTCCTTTTTGCAATTGCAGGTTGCGGATTGCAGTCGTGCATTTTGACTTTTCTCAAAAAATTCCTTCCCAATTTCCTTTTTGCAACTACCTTTTTGCAAGGTAATTTTTGCACAGTTTATTTCTTGTGGACTCTTCCATAACCATTGATTTGAGATTAGATGCATATTGCAGATTGCAGGTTTCCAATTTTGTTCAAACTACTTCTGCAGTTCCCTTTCCGCAATTTTTTTTTCACACCATTGATCTTTTGCAAAGTCTTTCCTGATCGTCTAGCTTGTGGATTTTGTATTGCTAATTGTGGATGTACCTTCTAATATTTTTCAATTGGGATTCTATGATTCTCTTTCCACAAATCATTTTCTACTACTCTCTGAGCCGTCGATTTCTTGAGGATGCTTTCCTGACCATCGATCTTCAAATTGTGGATTCCATATTGCAGAACCACACTTTCCCATTTTTGAATTCCACAATTTTATTTCACAACTTTGTTTCCAAATTTTTCTTAACCGTTTATTTCCTTGTGGGTTCACTCCTAACCATCAATCTATGATCAAATGTAGATCTTCAATTTTCTTGTGTGGAAATCATTCACCATCGTTAATCTTCTCAAAACTGGGAATGCTATTTTCCACACATATCTACTTTGTGGATCTTATTATAGAGCATTGATCTATGTCTCTCAAATGATCTGGGTCATCCAAATATTCTTTGGTGCTTTGGAATGTTATCTTCCACTACTTACTTTGTGGATATTTCCCCTGTCATCGACCCTATCATCGATATACCATCTGACTTTGTAATTCCTTTGTCTTACACTGATTTTTCCTTGTCATCATATTTTACTGGTGATTCCTTTTTGATTTATGAACTCCTTTAACATCCATTGAAAATCCACGTATATTTCATTTGCGGATCCTTTGTCTTTTACTGAGTTCATCCTACCATTATGTCTATTGGCTATTCCTTTGTCATTCCTGAACTCATTTGACATCAATGAAAACTATATTATCAACATTTTCCCCCATTTGAATTGATGGAAACATCCAAACATTCTCCCCCTTTGACAACAATGACAAAGGATAACCTATTATGCCTTTCTAGTCTCCTTTTTTTTAACTTGACATAGTACTAACCACTGTATTATGATCTTGTTAACATTTCTTTTATTGCAACAAGTTCTTTGAATGATAACCTGGATGATGATTCATAGAATCCCCCTATCATAGTTCTTCGTTTTGTCCCATTGATGATTTCTTTTCGTTACTTCAAACCAATGCAATGCCATTCAATAGATAACTTGATTAGTTCTAGCAGAGCGAATTTGAAATGACCGCCTAACTAGATATTTAAGAAATTTCTCATCCAGGACTTTAGCTAGATGTTGATTTTATTTCATAAGAGAAACGACTCAGAGCTGTTGGATCTTCATCAACCCACATCAATAGTGGAATTGAACCTGTAATGAACTAAACTTCATAAAAATCCTGCATCCGTGGAGTTTAACTTAAAAACATGCAACTTCACGCAGTGGAATAATTTATGAGCGTTGATCTTCCTTGGTGATCGTTCTCATCTGTTGATGCGAGATCATGGAGCAGTGATTACTTTCCAATTTTGCGGCTTGTCCTGGCTATTATCTTTTGTGTATTTTATGTAGTGAAATTGCTGACAACAATTATATATTTATGCACTTTTTTGCAGTGGAATCCTCTTCAACCATTGATTTGATAATGATCTTGATCTAACCATCTATCTAACATCCAATGATTTCCCTTCATATTTTTAAAACGATTGTACCTTCGATCTCCGAAATCCCTTCTCAGTCATTGACGATTAATCTATGACTGTGGACCTTTGTTTATCTAATCTAACTTGCGTTGTTCTAATTCTTCCGAAATATTAACAAGTTCGTATTTTCTCATCTTTGAGGAGGAAAGATTTTATAATTTTTTTCAATGTATTTTACTAAATGATATTAATTATTTTCAAATACCAACTGCAATTTTATGATATTCACTCCCCTTAAGTATATGATCCCTTCTAATGTGAATTAGTGATTGTTCCACACACACTTCCTCCTCGACTACACCATTCAAGAATGTTTTCTTGACTTCCATCTGGTGTATATTCCATTTCATAATTGCATCTAATGAAGGTATGGTCCTAATGGAAGTGTACATCTCCATTGTTGCAAATTTATCTCCATAATCTATGCCTTATTTTTGTGAGAAGCCTCATGTTAGGAATCTTGCCTTTTATTTCTTGATGTTTCCATATGCAGAATTCTTGATATTATAGATCCACTTTAAAGTCAGGACAAAATTATTTTCTGGTCTCAAAACTATCTCCCATACATCATTCTTCATGATCAACTGATGCTCCTCGATCATGGAATCCTACCATTATTTATTTTCTGAAGGCTCTTGGTAGGTGAAATGTTGCTTGTCAATGATGTCACACAACGGGGCCACATAGTTGTTGTAAGGCTTTGGTCTTTTCTTTTCTCTATGCATTACTTTTGGAGCGTCATACCTTTACTCTTCTTGTATGATCTTACATTCCCATGCTGGTTTCATCTTGTGGGAGTGTTTCTTGAAAAGTGTCTCTACCCGCTCTTGTAGTTATTCCATCTCATGATATTGATGGTATTATGGAATTGCTTCTCCAATTTCCATATCTCGGACTCTATTTTCTTCAGGTACCTCAACCTCTTAAGTCGATAGCCTCTTGGATATGAAGTATGTGAGTCTTAATCAAAGGTTATATCTCTGTTGATGTCAATCTTCTTGAATTCTAGGAAGTATATTCGCTAGCCCTCTAATGTATCACTGTATCCTATAAATATATCCTTCCTCCCAGAAGGATCGAGCTTGGTCCTCTTCTCCTTTGGTATATGTATGTACACTGGGAAACCAAATATTCTAAGATGGTTGAATTTTGGTTTCTCTCCTGAGAAATCCTCTTCCGAAGTTTTTTTGCGAAGTACTCGTTGAGGAGTAGGGCTATGTACATACACAACTATTTTTTATGCTTTCGGCCAAAGGTGCATAGGAATAACCTGTTCATGTCACATTTCTTTCGCTGCTTGCATTATGGTTCAGTTCTTTCATTCTGCAACCCCATTCTATTGAGGATTATATGGATTTTTCAACTCCATCTTAATCCTAGACTCTCTCCAGAGTTCCTTGAATTCTTCCATCGTGAATTCTCCATCATTGTCTGATCACAGAGTCTTGATCTTCTTTTCAGTTTGGTTCTCAACGAAGGATTTATAACCCTTGAACTTAATGAATACTTCATTTTTCCCTTTCAATAAATATTACCAAGTATTACATGATAAGTCATCTATAACGAAACACAGTAAACATAGCCTCTTAATGAGCTTGAAGAAATGGATCCACAACATCCAAGTGTACTATCTTCAGTATTCCTTTAGCCTTGCTTTCATTACTAGGAACTGTCTTCCTTGTGCACATCCTTTGCAAATTCCTTCATGATTTTACTAGATCTCTGGAAGTCCGAAGACTACTTTTCTTTTTATCGGTATTTCTCTATAGTGCACATGTGCAAGCCTTCGGTGCCATCGTTCACTTGGTTCTATTGACTCATGAATGACTGCATGTTCAAGCTATCCTTTTAGTTTGTACACACCACCTTCTTCTTCTCTAATCATTGTTGCATCATATATTGTATTTCCTTTAGTCCATATTAGAACTTGGCCATTGAAAAATGCAATTCTTATTCCCTTTACATCAAGTGCAGAGATGGAGAGAATATTCTTTTTCAATCTTGGAACATATAGCACATCCTTTATATTTAAACATTTCCTAGAGTCTAGCTTGTATGAATCTACTCCACTCCCTTTAATGGGGTATTGATAATCATCCACAAGTTTCACCTTGTGAGGTGACTAATGCTCAGACATATTAACGAATGATTCCTTATAGCCAATAACTACTCTTCATGTGAGGTAGTGCTCGTAAGTGTTGTAGTTAGCACACACTCTTCATCTGAATTATCCTTATTTCTTCTTAATCTTTTGTTTGTTGGTTCATCGTCTTTGGAAACATGAGAATGGCGTATTTTTTTATAATGGGACAATCTCTTGAAAAGTGTCCCTTTTCATCACAAGTATAACATCAAACATTAAAAGGATCTCTCTTGATCTTCTTTTGTTTCTTGTCCTTCTTCTTGTTGTGATGATAGTTCTCCTTCTTCTGCTTCTTCTTATATTTCTTTGTAGTGTGAACTGTGAGACATTTATATTCATTTTCTCCCATTTTCTCTTCTCTTGTTATGATTCAAGCTTCTTCTTGAGTGCATTATTGTCAAAGTCGGTTGAAAGAGATCAACTTCCTTCTTGCACAGATTCCTTAAGTGAATGAGTGCCATGATCTAGGGAGACCATTCAAGGTAGTCATCACAATTTATCCTTCTTCTACATTCTCTTTAACTTCTTCAAGTTGGTATTTTATTTGATAAACCCTTATTAAGTAAAACTATATATTCTATGAGTTCTATTTATTCACATTCTTCAACTGGTTCCTTAGATTCATCTTCTGGTTGATTTTATTCCCTTCAAACATCTTTGTCAAAGCATCACATAATTCCTTTAATGTATTGAATGATGACACATGGGGGATGAGGTGATCCTCAATAGAATATTCAATGATTCTCTTGGACTTATCCAAGTTCTTCTTATGAGTATCCTTAGCCTCATCTCCCTCTGGTTTTGGAACTTCTCCAATGATGTACTGATCCAAATCATTATCTTCAAGGACCAGGGAGATTATGTACTTCCATGCTTGGAAGTTATCATCCCCTCCAATATTGTCCTCAAGATGATTATGGTGAGTCATATTTTTAAACAAGAACCTAAAATGGAAATAACAAATATTTAGATCTTACAGATTTGAGGTGTCTGACTGGTTCCAGAGGTGGTTGACCTAGGGTTTGTTAGAGAAACCCTAATTTTACAAACTTGGATTTTTGGAATTTTGTTTGGACAGAAAGATGTGCCTCCTTGAGGCAAGTTACTCAGCAGGGTCCTTTCCTGAATACTGAGGTGGGAAGCCTCTGAAACTTGATACCCTAGTTTCTCCCAACACTAGTGATAGGGTCAGGATTGAAATTTCTTCAAATATGAAACTGGTTCCACCAAAAGATGCTCCCTACTGAGGTGAGTTAGCCTAGCCCTCTTTTATTTATGAGTTGTGGATAAAATACCTTGAACTAGGAAGCCCTAGTTTTTGCTGTTGCATAATGGATTCTTTCCAAGAGGCTCTAATACCGTGTTAGTTTTTCTTAGATATTATTAGCTTAGTTAGGATCTTTATCTGAAATAATAGCAAGTACAACAATATGCATAATATAGAACATATACACAAGACACACATATTTTCACTAGGGAAACCATAAAGGATAAAACCACTCAAACTTTATCAGAATAGTATAGTCACAAAGACTATGTCATAAGATGATCAAACCCAATAATAAGAAGTCTCCAACATCTATCTAGCTCTCCTCCTTGTCCTTCTCTCTATCATGCGAACTTGAGTGAGTGTGAGGTGTGTATAAATTAGGGAGGGTGCCTCCCTATTTATACTAATATAGTGACTAACCATTACATGATTGGGGTTGAACTCTTACCCTAACAGGTTTGACTTCCCTTGGAGAGACTCCAAATACAAATTACATGATGTCACACTGGGGACTATTTCCTCGACTTACAACGAAGGTTGTACCTCAAGGTATATATATAATAATGAAATATTGAGAGGATGTAAACACATCTTCGATGGGATAACAAAAACATATAATGATAATATACATCATCATATCTTCCAATTTTACAAATACATTAACTCCTATCATGGTGGAATTCCGTCATGAACAATCAAATTTTGGGATATTGAATTACTCTAAATATTATGAGCACCAAAATTCAAACCTTTAGAAGTAAGAATAATATTATCATATAGGAAAATGAACATGTTTTTATGTACAATATTTCTACATGTCATATATGCATACAATCAAATATATTGAGAGTAAAATAAAGAAGGGTCTATTTGTTAATTTGATTTTATACACCTTCCTTGTTATTAAATGAATGAGTACATGAATATTTCTCATATAGCATATTATAGAACATGGTTGAATTCAAGATTAGAAACAATCCATATTTAGATGAGTTCATCAAAAACATAAACCTCAAGTAATTATATCCAAAATGTTAGTTTTTCAACATTAAGCTAGCATTATTAGGATCTTTAACTGAGAGAATAACAAGCACATCAATCAAACACAAGAGACAATTAACACAGTATTTTTCCTCGGGGAAACCATAAAGGAGAAAACCTCGCAACTTCCTCAGAGATAGAATCAACACAAAAGGTAAAACCCCAAAAAAGTAAGATGCACTCCCGACAGCAGTAACCTTCTTCTTGTCTAGCCCCAGTGTCTTCTGCTTCCTCAACTATGCGCTAAACTTGAGTGTGTATGAGTTTTGTGATAAATATAGACTCCAGTTCTCTATTTATACTAATCCCGACATGACTAAAACCCTACCAAGTCCGACCTCTATTAGGAGAGTCTAATAACCCTAGTGCCCCGGAACTGCGGTGACTTTAACCCTTAGACAATCGGAGGGTTACCCACTATGACTTGAAATCACTTGTTTACATTATAGATCCTCCTGATTGGAACATCGGGGCATGAAAACATGACTCAATTACATAATAGATACATCCCAGAATAAACATCGGGTTACAAGACATAAGATACATAGATGAATACATTCTGAAGTTACAAATACATCAACACTCCCTCTTAACTAGGAAGGTATTCTCTCGACACAATTTTCATCACTGGTCTTCTTCTCTAGATATTCTCGTCATCTGCATCTCTAAGTCATGTTCATCTTCAAGTCATCTTTATCTTCATGCCATCTTTTTTTCTGGATCTGGATCATCACTGGATCTGGATCATCACTGGATCATCATCACTAGATCTAGATCATCACTCGATCTGGATCATCACTAGACATCATCATTGGATCTGGATCATCACTCAATCGGGATTATCACTGCTGGATCTGTATCATCACTTGATATAGATCTCTCAGAGTCATCATAATTGGATCTGGATCATAGCTTGATCTGGATCTCCTCTGGTCATCATCATATGTGCTATCTCATGATTCTTCTCGTCACAGGAATTTCTACAGAGCTAGCCTTCTTTCATGCTAGTTGTAGGCCTAGCCAACATGTAGGTCTTCTTCAACACTTACATCTGAACTACTCATCAGAAAGGCATAGTGCTCACTTCCATGTAGGCAGGAACACTTCCTGCTCACAGTGACGAAAGAACTTCGTACTTTCATCTAGGCGGGAATCACATCCTGCTCACAATGATGGAATATTTCCATACTTCTATCTAGGCAGGAACACATCCTACTCACAATGATGAAATATTTCCATAATTTCATCTAGGCTAGAATTGCATCCTGCTCACAATGATAGAAGATTTCTGCACTTACATCCATCCAGGCGGGAACACATCCTACTCACAATGATGAAATATTTCCATACTTTCATCGAGGCTGGAATCGCATCCTGCTCACAATGATGGAAAGGATTTGCACTTACATTTGACTTGGTAGGAACCAAATCCTACACCCTTGTCAGAAGGGCATGCACTCACATCTAACCTGGTACGAACTAAATCCTACACCCTCACCAGAATGGCCCCCAGTCCCAGACTGAGCTACCTGGTAACGGACCAGGTGCCTCCACTCTCCCAGAGAGTGGAAGTTTCCCTTACATCTATCCTACTCAAAATAATGGCCAACACTCACATCTGACATGGGAGGAACCTAATCCTTTATCCATGATAGAATGGTTCAGCCCTTACATCTGACCTACTCGTCAGAATGGCTCTCTCAGTCCCAGACTGAGTGTTCCTGGTAATTGAACAGGTACCTCCATTCCCAGAATGGAACTTGCCCTTACATCTGTCCTACTCGATAGAATGGCCAGCACTCACATCTGTCATGGAAGGAACCAATCCTCTCACCATGACAAATGGCTTAGCCCTTATATCTGACCTACTCGTTAGAATGGCTATGGATCTCAGCACTCATATCTGACATGGAAGGAACCAAATCCTCTCACCATGACAGAATGGCTTAGCCCTTACATCTTGACCATGGAAGGAACCAATCCTCTCACCATGTTAGAATGGATATGGGACTCATCACTTTCCCTTCGAGGAAACCTCAATTTGCAGAACACCAAGCTTCTCCCTAAAGTACTCAAACTTCACCCTGGCTAATGGATTCATCAACACATAAGATATCTATTCCTCCGTCGCAACATACTGAAGCTTCACTGCTCCCCTATGCACCATATCCCTGATATAGTGATACTTTATCTCGATATGCTTCGACTTGTCATGGAACACTGGATTCTCTAACAACTTCACACAACTCTGGTTGTCACAATGTATACAAGTAGCATCCAACTGGAGATCAAATAAATCAGATAGTATCTTCCTCAGCCATACTACCTCACAACTAGCTGAACAAGTTGTGACATACTCTGCTTCAGCTATACTCAGTGCCACACAGGATTGCTTCGTGCTAAACCAAGAAATCATACCTGATCCCATACTGAAGCAACACCCTGAGGTGCTCTTCCTATCGATGGCACTGCCTACCCAATCTGAATCAACATAACCCTCTAGGTTAATTTTTTGATTCGCATTGTACTTGATCCCATAATCAACTGTACCCCTCAGGTATCTCAGAATATGCTTTGCAGCAATCAAGTGAACATTTCTCAGATCTGTCAAGAATTGGCTCAACGTGTTCACAACAAAAGCAAATGTTTGGTCTTGTGTTTGCTAGGTACATCAATGACCCAATCATCTGATGATACATCGTAGCATCAACCAACTTTGATGAAGTATTGCTTAATAGCTTTAGGTTTGATTCCATAGGTGTAGCCATGGCCTTGCAGTCCATCATCCCAAACCTTTTCAGGATCTCTACTGCATACTTCCCTTGTCTAAGGAAGATTCCATCCGCACTCTGCCACCCCTCCATACCTAGAAAATAATTCATCATACCCAATTCCTTCATTTTGAACTAAGCAGCAAGCTTTCTCTTCATATCAGCAATCAACCCATCCATACCTGTAACAAACAGATCATCTACATATAGTAGAAGCATCACTGGGTTTCCATCTTCAAGCTTGTCGTAAAGATTGGAATCTGCTTTACTCTTGGTAAAGCCCAAACTGGATAGAAAGCTATCAATTCTACCGTACCATGTCCTTGGTTCCTGTTTCAAACCGTACAGGGATTTCGTCAATCTGCACACATGATACTCCCTATCATGTGTCTCAAAACATAGTGGTTGTTCTACATATACTTCCTCTTCCACTACACCATTCAAGAAAGCAGTCTTGACATCCATCTGGTGTATCTTCTAGTTCATTACTGCAGCCGGAGCAAGTACTGATCTGATGGAAGTGTATTTGGCTACAGGTGCAAAGGTTTCTTCATAATCTATTCCTTCTTTCTGAGAGAAACCCTAAGCCACAAATATTGCCTTATATTTTTCAATGCTACCATCTGCAGCATGTTTGATCTTGTAGATCCATTTGTAAGTTACAACTAACTTCCCTTCTGGTCTTGGGACAACATCCCAAACATCATTCTTCATGATCGACTAATACTCTTCGATCATAGAATCCTTCCATTCTTTCCGTTTTGCCGCTTCTTCATAACTGGAAGGTTCTTTATCAATGAAATCAAATAGTAAAGCTACATACCCAGAGCAGGATCTGGTCCTCTTTCTTTCTCTGTGATTCTCTTCTGGAGCCCCATATCTTTCCGCGCCTTGGATAAGTTCTCGTACCCAAGCACGTTTCCTCTTACGAGGATTCTTCTCCAGAGGTGGATCTACAGGTCTTTGTGGTTATTCAAATTCTCAAACTTCTTCTTGAATTTCTTTGTTCATGGTTGTATCATGAATTCTGGGTGCCTCTAATTGTTCAGGTTCTTCAGCAGCTCTCTTCTTGGATTTGTTGTAAGTTGTGTCTTCATCAAATTTCACATCCCTGCTGATGTCAATCTTCTTCTATCATGGGAAATATATTCTACGAGCCTTCGAGCTTTCAGAGTATCCCACAAACATACCCTGCTTTCTTGAAGGATCTAATTTTATTCTCTTCTCTCTTGGGATGTGTATGTACACTGGACAGCTGAATATTCTGAGATGGTTGACTTCTGGTTTCTTGCCGGAGAATACTTCTTCAGGAGTCTTGTTCTTGAGTACTCTATGTGGAGTACGTTTTTGTACATACACCGCTGTTCTAGCAGCTTCTGCCCAAAGATGCATAGGAAGATCTTGATCATGAAGCATTTCTCTTGCAAATTCCATGATATTTCTATTCTTCCTGTCTATAATCCCATTCTGTTGTGGATTATAGAGAGTGGACAACTCCCTCTTAATCCTTGATTCTTTGCATAGCTCTTTGAATTCATTTGAAGTGAATTCTCTACCATTATCTGATCGAAGGGTCTTGATCTTCTTTTCAGTGTGATTTTCAATCAAGGCTTTGAATTCCTTGAACTTGCTAAATACTTCATCTTTGTTCTTCATGAAGTAAACCCATATCTTCCTAGAAAAATCATCAATAAAGGAAACATAATATGCATACCCGCTTAGTGAGTTTGATGACATAGGACCACATACATCGGAGTGGATGATTTCCAAGATTCCTTTTTCTTTTCTTTCACTACTTGGAAATGTCTTCTTTTTATTCTTCCCTTTCACACATCCTTTACAGACCCCATCACATTTTCCTTGGATTTCAGGAAGACCTTCGATAAGTTTGATTGCAATAGGTAGTGCTCGGTAATGCACATGTGCAATAATTCTATGCCAAATTTAATTTGGCTCTACTGTGTCATGGACAAAGGCTTGTTCTGGATGGCCCTTCAATTTGTACAATCCTCCTTCTTGTTCTCCAATCACTACCGCATCATCGATAGTCTTTCCTTTTGGCCACATGATGACTTGACCATCTATGAATGAAACCCACATTCCTTTTGCATCTAATGCTGATATGGAAAGGAGGTTCTTCTTAAGTCCTGGTACAAAAAATACTTCCTTCATTATTACAGACTTTCTAGAGTCTAGCTTATAGGAAGATTCCCCACTACCTTTTATTGGATATTGGTAGTCATCTCCTAGCTTCACCTTGTGAGATGATTCATGTTCTGATAGTCTCACAAAGGATTCCTTGAATCTAGTCATGTGTTTGTAAGCCCCATTGTCTATAATCCAATCATCACTTCCATGAGTAATGTTACCTGTGAGATCAGAGATCAAAACATATTCATCCTCGCTTGAAGAGTCTTCACTTTCATATCTGGATCTTTTCTTGGATGGTTCATCATCATCTGCAGTATGAGCATGATGTCTTATTTTGTTGCTCCTCTTTGTTGGCTTTGGTTTCTTAGGACAATTCCTTGCATAATGTCTTGCTTCATCACATGTATAACATATGATCCTAGATAAATATTTTCTAGTGTTATCTTTGTGAGAGTGCTTACCTCTGAAGTGATGAGTTTTCCTTCTTGTTGACTTGGAGTGTAACTTGGAGTGTACTATGAGAGCTTGATCTTCACTTCCCATATTTTCTTCTCAAGTTGCTATCCGAGCTTTTTCTTGAGAGCACTCTTCCCATAGTCTATGTAATTTGACTAACTTCTTTCTAGCACAGATTCCTTGGATGAAAGAATCCCATGACCTAGGAAGGCCATTCAAGGTAGTCATCACAATCTCTGCATTTTCCACTTCTTCATCTACTACTTCTAGTTGTTCCTTGATGTGAGAAACTCTTGTGAAGTAAGACTGGATGGTCTCTGCATTCTGAATCTTCACATTCTTCAGTTGGTTTCTCAGAGTCATCTTCCGGTTTATGTTCTTCCCTTCAAACAATTTGGTTAGGGCATCAAACATAGCTTTAGGTGTCTTGAGAGAGGACACCTGTGGGATAAGGTGATCCTTCATAGAATCAGCAATGATCCTCTTTTCCATAACCAAATTATTCTTATGCAAGGCCTTAGCCTCATATCCCTCTGGAACTGGAACCTCCTCATGGATGTAGGAGTCTAGCTCATTTTCTTCCAGGACCAGGGAGGTCCTATACTTCCAATCTTGGAAGTTATCAGCTCCCTCAAGCTTTTCATCAAGCTTGGTATGATGAGACATATTAATTGAGAACCTCAAATTGAAATACAAAATATTTTATATCTTACTAGGTCAAGATGTCGGATCTGAAATTTGAGCTTGAAATCCTGCAGAGCTGGTTCAGGAGCAAATTAGGGTTTTGCTTTTCCGGAGTTCTGTCCACTCAAATGCCTTGAAATTTGTCCCTAACTTCTATTTTGGGGAGGAGATCAATCCAGGCCTGGGCTCACTAAAAAATTCCTCTTCTGTGAAAAGCCCTAATTTCCGGCAGCAATGATAGGTCCAAAACTGAAAAACCTCAAAATTGGATTCTGCTTCGATAGAAAGATGCACCCTAAGGAGGAGAGTTATTCCACCTTACTTTTGCTGAAAATATGTGGAGAGAGATCCGCAAACTAGGAATCCCTATTTCCCACAGCTGCATAGTGTCTTCTTCTTAGGTTAGCTCTAATACCATGATAGTTTTTCAACATTAAGCTAGCATTATTAGGATCTTTAACTGAGAGAATAACAAGCACAAAAATCAAACACAAGAGACAATGAACACAGTGTTTTTCCTCAGGGAAGCCATAAAGGAGAAAACCCTGCAACTTCCTCAGAGATAGAATCAACACAAAAGGTAAAACCCCAAAATAGTAAGATGCACTCCCGACACCAGTAACCTTCTTCTTGTCTAGCCCCAGTGTCTTCTCCTTCCTCAACTATGCGCTACACTTGAGTGTGTATGAGTTGTGGGATAAATAGAGACTCCAGTTCTCTATTTATACTAATCTCGACATGACTAAAACCCTACCAGGGCCGATCTCTACTAGGAGAGTCTAATAACCCTAGTGCCCCGGAATTGCGGGGACTTTAACCCTTAGACAATCGGAGGGTTACCCACTATGACTTGACATGATTTGTTTACATTATAAATCCTCCCAATCGAAACATCAGAGCATGACAACATGACTCAATTACATAATAGATACATCCCAGAATAAACATCGAGTTACAAGACATAAGAGACATAGATGAATACATTCCGAAGTTACAAATACATCAACACAAAACATATCAATCATTTTCAATGTAAATGGAGAGATTCTTATCTTTTTTGAATATGCATAACACACAATTAGTTGAGACAAATCAATTTTCCACCCAACATTAGGTATTATATTGTATATGCTATCCCCTATCCAAGATATGATACCATTAGAGAGAATACTACCATGCATAATTATTAGTACAATCTATCATAGTGTCAAGATCTTTAATCATGCCATACTTTTGGAACTCACAATACTTTCCCCACACAACACAAGGAGGATATTTCCCTCTCTACTCAATAGTCTCTCAAAATTATTTCTCTCTAGTTATCTTTAGTGTGGGAATATATAAGTCCAAGCTATTGTCTATTAACTTCATCCCCTTAATATGGAATATATAAGGACCTCTACTATATGGCATATGAATGACAAAGTCTTTGCAATCCCACACCGGTCTCATATTTCCCAAGATAAGACTATATTTTTTTCTTTACATTTTTTGAAAAATATCCCCCACTCCTAGTTGAATTTCTTCTCTTTGTGTGAGTGAAGGATGGAAATAAGATTCATAATCCAATCCAACTCTTCCTAAATCCTAGAATATAGGGGAAACAAGTTTCTATTTTATAGGATCTAGTTTCCTCGATCTAGGAATTTGTTGCATCCACTTTTATTGTCTCCCATTTAATTATAGGTTGGGTTTTGTATCAAAATTATAAAAAGTGAATATTAATGTAATGGAAAGAGGTGTAGGAAACTAAATATAGGTGATTAGGAATATCAGCATTCCTTTAGGATCCCTTACCTTCATGCTTTTGTGGTACTATAATTCATTTAAGTTTTCATGCTCAATTTGTCTTGGTTCTTTTATTAACTTAAAAATATCAATATTTACATGTATTTCAAAATCACCATGGTATGCCTACTTCATGGTGTAATAAGTCCTAAGAAAAAAAAATCTATGCAAAACATCTAATATATACACTATCAAGTTCAAATCACTCCAAATGGTTGAAACAAGGAAATTACATGGACCCTTCATTATAGAAATGAGAATTGAAAGTGTTGTAGCACTCCTCATACTCATACGTCTTAGAGCATTTGTTGACCTCTGCTAATTGGTAGATAACATAGTTTCTCTATTCATTTTTTTTGAAAACCTACAAATGTTTGTACTTGAATTATGTGTTGTTAGATATTTTGAGATAAGAATAAATATAATAAAATACAAAGATGTATATTCAACTATAGGATCTGCAAATAAACCTTGAAGATGATGACCTTTGATTTTGAACAAGGGTTTCTACAAATCATTTATGTCAAAGGACCATCGAAGCCATGATTAAAACTTTGCAGCATGATCTAAGGTGCCTATGATGGAACATTGTGAGGGGTGGTTCAATTTCTCTGAGATATTAGAAGAACAAATTGCAAATAAATGGAAATATCCCTTGAAAAACTACTCATCGAGAGATAGGGATCTAAACATTGCTATAAACGAATGGGGAATAAGAGGAAAGGGTAAGGAATATTACATATGGAATCAATGGAAAACCAAATACCAACAAGTAAATGAAATAGGTAAATCCAACAATGACTATATGCATCCCAAAAATAAAGTGCATTCCTAGATATGACGTAAAATATTGTCACATCAACAACATAATTTAGTACATAAAATAACATGTCGTTATATGTAATTCATGGACATGGCCATCATAGTGAGATATGGTGTGGTTTATAAACATTAAATGGAGACATAAATGCCATTACAACCTAAATTTAGGCTCAAAATAATTCCTCACAATCATATTTTCCTATTTCGAAGATACAAAAATAACATTTGACAATTATAATTACTTCTACAACTTAGGTTATACATACAGTTTTGGATATAAATATTTACCCCAAAGAAGGAGAATTTCACCCATGCCCCAGCATGGATAAGTATATACTTGCTACCATAATATTACTAGGACTTCGAAATATTAGACGACATAAAAAACACCTTAGGATCCTTTGTCCATCCCTTTGAAGCCCCAAAACATGGTAAATGTAATTCTTACACACATGTTTTTATATGAATTTCTACAAGGATTTGATTAAAGAAATAATGCTAACTCTTGAGGATACATAATGGATACAAAGCCTAGACTATTAGCATATTATATTTCGATGTAGAAAATGTCATGAGCATAGACACCTCTTTTGGGATTTCCTAAAGAACACAAAGGCCATTCAATCTACTAGGGACTCAAACATGAATGAGGAAGGATTCATGAAATTTATAGGGAAAATAAGGAAAAAAAAGAAATATCGATCTATGGATAACTTTAGGAAAGAAACAACCGACAACAACTTTGAAGTATTAAATTATGAGAAGGAGGAAAACTAGAGAGAGGAAGCCAATACTATCATGCTCAAAGTGGAACAAAATGAAGTTACGTTCATGGAGAAAATCTCTTATGACAATCCTTAAGCAATACTAGAAAATGACTCAACCCTCTGCAAGTAGGAACTCGAAAAGCATGAAATCTTAGGCGATTTCGGTCAACTCATTCTCCAAGATGAAAATGGGGATGTAGACATTGGGGATATGATCTACAAGGAATAGAGGATTCCTGCAAATGAAGGAATCACAAATACATTCCAACAAAACAAATACAACTACTGAAATAGGCTCTACCTAAAGTAAGGCCAAAGAACACATGGGGGTATGGAAAAACAACTAATAGAACCGAAAAGAATGATTAAGGAGATAGGAAAAAGGGGAATAAAAACCAATAAAAAATGGGTTAAGGAAATTGGAGTGTAGTTGGTGGACCCTGGGAAGTATGATTATAGTAACCAAGATCAATGTTTCAAATCCACATCGTTCTCTCAATGAAATCCATCTCATGGAATATAAGAGAGTTAGATGGTAAGAAAACACACAGAATCCTAAGAACAAATATCACTTAAGAAAAGATTGAAATTCTAATGTTACAAGAAACTAAATGCAGTAGTGATATTATGGCTAAAACAACAATAGAAATTTGGAATAGAAATAGATGCATTAGGTGAATTAGGATGGATTTCCATCATATGGAATCAAGAGGAAATATCCATGAACAACTTTGTAACTACTCGTTATTTTATTTCAGTGGAATTTCATATTATAGACTAGGGACTCATGGATACATTACCAATGTGTATCGACCTCAATATCTTCCTCTTGAATATCTTTTCTTCGACTCCCTTTCTTGGATGGAATTGCGTGTTATCTTGTGAAATGGAACTTCTTCATCTGAGTACTGACACTCAATGTGTAGGTACACAAAGGACAAAATGTATAGAAGTGGCCAAAACACTACAGATGTGCATGACCTTTGATGCATCATCCTCTTCTGAGATTGACCTATTTTTTATAGGGTTATTAGGGAGAATTCATGACTATTTCCATTGAAACCTGTGAATCATTCGCGAGTATTGACATTACAACCCGTGTATACATGATTAGATTTGGAACACATGGGTTTCCCTTATGAAATTCATGAATCACACGCGACTTGATAGTATCAGAAGTCATGAATCCCCTAATCCAAAATAAATAATAAATAAAAAACAAGTTTAGTTGATGACAGTTGGGCCCCTAATCATAACTATCATAACCTCCCCAACTATCTCAACCTTCAAAAACTCTCTCTTCCATCAAGTATAAATAGAGGGTAGGAGTTGAGGCTAAACACAATCAATTCTAGAGAAAATTTATGCTGGTGGATTTCCTTTGGAGATATTGGAGCGGAACAACTCGGTTTCCTTGGATAAGAGAGGAGCACTTGTTTTAGACACTCATTGTAATATTCCATCACTTGTTTATCAATAAAGAGAGTCTTTCTTCCAATTTGTGTCTTTTCACTCTTATGTATTATGATTTCTGAATTGTCTTGTCATTTCATTGCAAGCATATTGTTTCATTAATATTCTATATAATTTATAAGATATTGCAGGAAAGTTATGGCTCTTTGCAAGTGTTAAAGCTTCCCTAGAATATGTTGGATCAATTAGAATTGAAGAAGAAAGCTAGTGTCAACCTACATAAGCAAGGTACACCTAATTTATTCCTTATTTCATTGTTAAGTTATTTAATGGATGAATGTCTGCAAGTGTATTTAGTGCGTTGATAACCCCAGAGACCCTAGATTATAAGGTTGTATTCTCCTGAACAACATAACTGGCGACTCTCCTGGGGAGTCCAATCTATTGTGGGTCCAATCCTTTGGCTTTCTTTCAGTTTTGCTATGATAGATTTTGTCAGTGATTTGTTTATATTTTTCCTTAAATTTTTAGTGCTTCATGCTCAGAGTCCTTAGGTCATTTTTTTTCTCTTTGAAAATTTTTGAATCCATTCGTGGGTTGCTTGAGTAATAGTTGCGTATTGTCTATATTGTTTGTGGGTTGTTTCGGTGACAGTCATGAATGGTACACGTTCTACTTTGATGACAATCATGAATCTCCTATAGGTTTCTGTCAGTCTGTAAGGTTTTTCTTGTCCTTGTTTTTCTGATCTCTCAAATGCTTGATAGGGTTCTTATTTAGCATGATATTGTAGCAAAAGGCATATACATTTCACTGCTTTCCTTTTAAATCTAGTATTTTTGAGTGATTTTGGTGTGACTTCTTCATTTTCTGTGAATGTGTTGGGTCTTTCCTGCTTGGCTTCTTGGTTTGAGTGCTTTTTTATTTTTGGTCACTGGTGTCTATCAGTCCTTTAAGAACACTGATATACTTAATATTGCTTGTCTGGTAGTCTAAGTGAGTCATTATTTCCATATTTTGGATCTATTTCTCCTTGCAAGTCAATAGTTCTACCAAGTCTATGGTTTGACTCATCTCTTCCTGTTTGGTTTAATATTGTTACTATAGGTTTTGACTTCTAACAGCTACACTTATATGATCAGATCATTAACTTGCTTAAATTGCATTTAATTGCATATATTTTTTGAATTTTTTGAAAAAAGAAAGACAAAAGAAAGTTTGCATTAGTTTTTTTTTTGCTATTTTTTAGAAATAATCAAATTTTTTTAGGTCTTGTAGATTCTCAATTTGTTTCGAAAAAGGAAAAATTTGTGTAGCTTTCATTTACAATGACAAAGAAAAGAAAAAAATGCATTAGTAGTTGCAGTCATTTTGAAAATTTTATACATCATTTTATTTCATTAAGTTCAGTCTATGACATCATTCAGTTCCACTCCACTACCCTTGAGCAATACAACCATTAAAAAAAATGCTTAATTAAAATTTATTAGTAATTTTCTTTTATAGACTTGAGCATGAACTAGATTAGGCTAGGTTTTTGGACTAGGTGTTTTAAACTGTCCAAAAACTCTTTGATTTTAGATGTAGTGGCTTTTATTTGGTAATCCACTTCAACAAGATAAAATCCAGGAATATCCCCTCACATAGGAGTTAAGCACGAGGTTGTGTGAGATATCAGTTGTGGAGAAAACCCTCCACTTCCTTGTTCGATCGTTTACTAGGATTTTTATGTGTTTGGTGATCTTTTCAATACCACCTCTTGGACCCCGTGTGGTGTCAGTATTGATAGGGTTTTGGGCTTAGCTACCCTGCCCATGCATAATGATCAGGATTGCGAATGTTCCACCAGACTCTCATTGTATATTTGTAGACTTAGTATAGAGACATTAGGATCATACATAGGTGGTATTGGAAGGATATTTTTAGTACACCTAGGATGAACTTGGAAGGTGACCTCGGTTGACAATTTGGGAGGGTTTTTGCATGATTCCAATGGTTGCACCGAGAAACATCTTCATGAGATGCCAAGTAACCATACTTTGATCTTCATTGGTTGGACCTGGGCCTTAATCATCCTAGGATTTCCTTTGGAAGGTGTATCTTTTATCTGTTGTGTCTGTGTTACTTAGGAAATTTTATTGTGTGTTTTTTCATTTTCTTGTGTCTAGTTGGCCTCTAGGTGTGTCTGTCAAATTTAAAGTTGTGGAGGACCAATCACTTCGTCGGTACAGAAGGTTACATAACCTTCCCCCATTTATTATAGTAGAGTCTCCACCACCACCTCAAAGGCAAAGATTTGACACAAGCATTTCTTTTGAACCGAAACGTATTAGCAAAGTTCCAAGTGAACCGGAACTTAGGCTTAATCGAGAAGAAACATCACCAGTAGATATATAATACTTGCAAGATGGAAAGTTTGCAATAAACTTTAATTCACCTTTGATTGATCTGAACGATCATGTGATAGTCCAACTCCTACATTTTAGCTCACCTATTATTGGTGTACCTTTGAGCTCAATTATGTCTAGCTCACGAGAGGTTATATCTACCCCAACCTCATTTATTTTGGATGGTGGAGTTCCACCTCCTTCGGTGAATACTCCAAGACCTTGTGCATCTACTGCACCCCTTTCATCAAGTGCTCGAGTGGTTCAACCCTCATCACCCTTCGATGTAGTAGGTCAGTCTAGTGGGGTTTTCATTGGGATTCCTAGTGCCGATTTTGCTTCTCCTTCATTTATGCAAAGTGCTTAAAGTGGTCCAAGTGGAACCACCTTGGTTTTCTAGCGTTTCCTATGGAATGGAGGACATATTCCTCCATCTGCTCCTTTTGTAGGCCCTTCTCCTTCTTATGTGGGTATGTCATATGGAAACAAAAATTCCTTTACATGTCATAATTTTTAGACATCTACTCAGGTTTTGGTTGCTCCTTTCACGAACTCTCCCTTTTCATTGTTTAGTGGAGGGATTCCTGCTCCTGTGTTTCAAACTCTAGTTTCTGTTGGGGAAGGTCAAGCCACATATCATGCACCACAAACTACTAATTCACTGGCTTTCGGGTGGAATCCTTTTCAGAATGTTTCTTCTACATCATAACCAACTACAGGGTATTTCTTAAGGATTCTAATATTATAGTAAAGTATAGTATTCTAGGTGAATACTAAATATCAAACATAAAATTATATGTTTATAGATAGGTAGGTGAATATTAATTATGAAACAAAAAATTAACACTGAAATGTATAAAATTTGGCAAATATTATGATAAAAAAACATATTTTATATAAATATAGGTGATATTAGACACCAAATAGTGAATTTATTTTTTGAAAAAGACCCAAAAATAGCCAATTGGAAAAATTTCACCACTAAAAATTACCCTGACTGGTGGTTGGGAGAAACCCCACCTTTTCTTTTGGGATCCAAGAGGAATGTCCTTCCACACCCCTAACTACTCAATATCAATCCCCAGTTAGGCCCAAACTTCTGTTCCTGGAAACTTTAGGCTTTCCATATTTGTCAAAGTTAAGGAATGACCCTGTGCGACACAATGTGGCATGGCCACCTGTACCCATTAAACTACCATCAGAAATTCCTAAGTTTGAAGGAAAAGATGGTGAAGATCCACGTGCGCACGTTACCACTTTCCACCTTTGGTGCTCTTTGAACTCGCTGAATGATGACTTTGTTCGAATGAAGTTTTTTTAGAGAACGTTGAATCATGTGGCATCAAAATGGTACATAGAACTTCCTTCTGCTGCATATGATAAATTTTTGTATTTAGTGACCTTATTCCTTAATCAATTTCATCTTCATGTCTGGTATGATGGCGGTACATACTTGTTGTCGACATTTTGACAAAACAAGGCCACACATATCTCTAATCACATTTAGGAGTGGTGAAGAAGAAAGAGGCTTATTAAAGCCACTATACCTCCCGAGTTTTTGTTGGAATGGTTATTGAAGTCTATACTGCCTTACATTTCTAAGGATGTAACCACTTCAGGGGTGATGATGGAAGAAGAGGCTATTCTTAGGGCCCAACAGTTATATTTGATATACGATCAGTCTGGGATCTTGTATGAGATTATCCCTAAGGCCACAAGGATTACAAATGACCAAGAGAAACCCAAGCATGGACCCCATGCCAATGGTGTGGTTGTTTAGTTAATTATCCCACTATAGAATCACTGGCCAAGAAACTCCACGAGTTGTTACTGAAGCAATCTGTAGCAGATGTAGCCAAGGATTCCATGTCCTAACCAAATAATGGAAATGTTTTTGCACAGTATTCTTAGAAGGGAAATCAGCTGCTTGGTGGGAAAAATAAGAAGGGGAAGAAGGGTGAGGGTAACCAAAACATGAAGAAACCCACAAAAAATACTGATGGGGGAAAAAAGACAAGAAAAGGGTCAATATTACTTGTAATTTGTTCTAGAAAGACCACCTTACTAATCAATTCCCTCTGATGGAACAAGCACATACGTTTCTTAAGAATCAACAACCAGTTGTCCTGAAGGATCCCTTTCCCCAAGGTTAGAATGCAAATTCTGCTTCGAATGTAGTCGAGGGCACTTCTGTTGCTCCTCCTGATAAAAACTATATCAATATGGTATAATCCAACACTTTCCTCCAAGTGAGAAATAATAATTATGAATTGGAGACTCAAGAGAAGGGTAATTATACTATTGAAACTTCAACCCCTCTCACTATTCAAAAACCAGTTGAACCAACGTCAAAGATACATAAATGTTCCTTTAAGAAAAAATTCCACAACCCTAATGGTAGGATTGCTTCCAACTATTCGGTAGTTGAAAACTTAGCCCAGAATCCTTGTGCAATTCTATCATTGGAGGTGTTACAGATTTTTCCTTCTCATAGGGATGCACTCTTAGCAGCCATAGGTCGCATGGATTCAATGATATTGCAAGAGAAATTTAATCTTTGTGATGTTAAAATATGCTTGTCATACCATGTAGATTTTCCAATTCACATTATCCATGGAGGTAAAACCATAGGATGAACTTTGGCTGATGAAGGAACTTCCACGTGTGTGATCTCGATGTCTTGCTGGAAATCCTTAGGATCCCCAGAGCTAGTTCCATCGAACACTCTCATTCCTAATTTTGACAGAAGGTCTTTTCATCGATAAGGAATCCTACCAGCATTCAAAATAAATATAGCAGGGAAAGACGTGTCTTTTGAAGTAGAAGTGATCGATGCTTCGTTGGATTATAACTTGTTGTTGGGAATAACTTGGACTTACGTTATGTGTGCAATCACCTCGGTCATTCTCTGAGTTGTAGTGTTTCCACACGAAGGGAACTTGGTTACAGTTGACCAACTCAGTTTTACTTGGAAGCGTCGTTTGGATAGTAATGACTCCATAGTACCTTTGATAGATCAGACTAAACTAACTAATAAGAGCTTGGGGGTTGGAATGTATGCATATTTGGTGGGCACATTTGATATCCTGGCTGCTATTAACTACTTAGGTTCTACGAGTGTATGGAAGTATATCACAATGATTATCAATAGAACTAATCCTTGTGTCCCTTATCTACAATGAAAGTATCTTATCTAGTTGTTTTTAATGCCACTATTCATTCCATCGTGACTCTTTATACAGCCTCAGAGGAGAATGATGAAGCTTATTTTCCCTCGTGGGATGAGAATTCCATGTAGTCATATGATTTCTTAGATATGGTTTTTCCTTCAGACGAAGCCATTCTAGAAGTTATGACTGGACGAGATAAGATTTGTGAAGACCTTCACCACAATTCCTTCTTTCTTCCAGAGTTGAGAAAAATTGAGATCAGGAGTTCCATGTGAGACTGGAAGATAATATTGATTTCCCGATCAATCCTTTACCCAAGTAAGGAGTATTTTCTAAGGGGAATATGGAAAATATCTCTACTACTATTCCAATCAACATTTTTGCAAACCCTAACGTCATTGAAAATGTGCATATTAGTGCAAACTGCTCTCCTGAGGAGATTTCCATTTACACTTCCTTGTTTAAGGAATTTCGCGACGTCTTTTCTTGGTCATATCAGGAGATGTCAGGAAAAGATCCATCTATAGTTGAACATGAAATCCGTACTTACCCTGCTGATAAACCTGTTTGAGAAATGATTTGACCTGTAAATCTATAGAAAGTGGCAGTCGTTAAGGTTGATGTGGATAAATTGCTTAAAGAAGGGTTAATTTACCCAATTGCTAAAACAGAATGGGTATCCAATCCCATTCCCATTGATAAAAAATAAGGGAACTTATGCATGTGCATTGACTTTCGTGACTTAAATAAAGTGTGGCCCAAGGATAACTACCCCACATCCTTCATCGATCATATCATTGATGCTTGTGCGAGTAGCAAGGTATTTTCTTATATGGATGGTTTTTCCAATTATAAACAAATTCAAAATAAGTTGGAAGACCAACATAAAACGAGCTTCATTTTTCCTTTGGGGACCTTCGTGTACAAGAAAATTCCCTTCGGTTTGAAAAATATCGGAGCTACCTTCCAGTAGGCAATGTGTTTTTCCTTCCATGACATTGAGACTATTGTCAAACCTTACCTGAAAAATATTCCTACCCATTCTTGTAAGAGTAGGGACCATCCAGATCATATTCGTATGATCTTTGAATGATGTAGACATTACAAGATACGCTTGAATCCCCACAAGTGCGTTTTCTATGTTGATTCAAGGAGGTTGATAGGGTTTATTTTGTCAAACAGAGGAATATAGGTGGATCCTTTGAAAGTAGAGGCTATTGTAAATATTCCTCCTCCTCGTTCCATTAGGAAACTTCAGAGTTTGTAGGGGAAATCCAATTTCCTTCAAAGTTTCATAGTCAATTATGCTAAGATAAATTAAGGTTTCATGTGCTTGTTGAAGCAAGACACCCCATTCCTGTGGGATGAAACTGCACAACTTTATTTCAAGGCATTAAAGAATACTTTACTATCGATGCCTTTACTACGTCCACGAGATTACACCAAATAATTTATATTGTATTTGGCTGCGTTGAACTCGACTATAGGAGTAGTACCTGTATAGGAGGATGACAAGCTTCAATATCATGTTTTTTATTACCTTAGTCATGCATTAGCTGGTCCTAAACATAGGTACTCCCATGTCGAGAAGTTGGATTTAGTAGCAGTCTATGTTGTTCATAGGCTACATCACTACATATTGCTAAGGACAACCACAATGATTGCATATGTAAATATATTTCATTATGTTCTGTCTCGATGCATAATCGGGGAAAAATCAACAAATGGATAGTCATTCTCCAAGAGTTTGACTTGGATTTTCAATCTTCTAAATCCCAAAAATCCTTAGTTTTCGTAGAACCGATCTCAAAATACCTCGAGGAAGAGATTGTAGTGGCAGAAGAAAACTCATTCCCATATGAGTATATCTTTCTTATTTCCATCTCTGATCCCTGGTACATAGATATTTTAGTATATATATAGACTCTTAAGTTTCATACGTCCTTCTCACGGGAAGATCGACATAAATTGTGTGTTAATGCAAAAAAATACCTGATCATCGGTGATACCTTATATAATCGAGGGGTAGAATTTATCTTGCGTCGGTTCCTCACCTATGAGGAGGCTGAGTGTGTCCTAAATGATTTCCATAGCGGAGTGTGTGGGGTTCATTTATCTGGGTTAGAAATGACCCAAAATATTTTATGAGTCAGTTATTTCTAGCCCACGATCTTTAAATATTTTGTGGAAGATGTAAAGTGCTATCATCCTTGTCATCTTTATACCAGGAAAATGTGGTCGCATTAAGCTCCTTTGTTCCATGTAATCACGGTAGGTCCCTTCACCAAGTGGGGCATAGATTACATGACATGAAATCTAGTTTCTGCTAGGGGGCACAAATATATCATTGTCGATGTAGACGAATTCACAAAGTGGGCAGAGGCAATGCCTATCTTCAAATCCGATGGAGAAATGATAGCTTACTTTGTATTCAACCAAATCATTGCTCATTTTGGTATACCAAAGTAGATTGTCACTGACCATGGCAATCACTTTCAGAACAACATGATGACCAAGTTGACCATCATACTGGGTTTTAGGAAAGACCATTCATCTTCCTTTTACCCTCAGGCGAATGGGAAATTAGAGGTGGTAAAAAAAACCTTGAAAACTATTCTAAATTGCAATATCAACGCAAGAAAGTCAAATTGGCACATCATGTTGTATCTTACTTTAGGCATACTGGACTAATTTCAAGAATGCTATTGGTTTCACACCATTCCAACTCATTCACGGGGTGGATGCAATCATGCTGGTCAAGTGTGAGATTCCGTCCTTAAAGATTCTTATTCATGTGCTTCCTAACACTACGGATCTAAAAGAACATTTGCTTCAGCTAGAGAATATGGATGAACAACCCAGAGATGCGTTGAATGCAAACAAGCCTCACAATAATAGGTTCAAAAAACAATATGACAAAGGTGTTAAACCGAGAGTTTTCTCCTAGGCAGAGCTTTTTTTACTCTTGGATCAAGGCAAGGAACCCCTAGGGGCACATAAATTTAAGTCAATGTGGTTAGGTCCCTACATTGTGTTGAAAGTTTTGAAAAAGGGATCTTATGAATTAATCGATTATGATAGAAATAAGTTTCCAAAGCCCAGGAATGGGATATACCTGAAGAAGTACTATGCTTAGGCAAGGTACTTGTTCTTGTATTATTATTGTATGTGTTTTATGTAGAATAGGTCGTTATATATTTAGTGTTTCTTATATAGTATTTTGGTTGTTTCATATGTTGTTCGAGTGGCTCGTAGGTTTTTCTAATGGCACTAGCCATCATACTTGTAATCTATCTTTAGCCACCTGGGTTATTTATTCACCCATAGGAGAACTGGTTTCCTCTAGTGGTGCATGCTTAGGTATTGTGACTAATAATGTGCATGAATACAATGCAGTCATTGAGCTGTTATGGGATGCTACACTATGCAGCATTACTTAGCTGGAATTCAGACTTGACTCTCAGCTCGTGGTTTCCCAAATCAATGGTGATTATCAAGTGTGAAACCCAAACTTACTACGTCAATTTTTATGTGTTAGATTACTTTGAGGAAACTTTGAGTACATTTCATTCAATCACATTTCAAGAAATGAAAACAAAATTAGTGATGCATATGTGAATTACATATTGGATTGGCACTTAACACACACATTGTAAAATGAATATAACATACACATTTGAGACACATGTACATAACCAGAAATATATGTGTGTGTGTGTGTGTGTGTGTGTGTGTGTGTGTGTGTGTGTGTGTGTGTGTGTGTGTGTGTGTGTGTGTAAAATATGTCCATAGATATAGCAAGTTTTGATTTGAATATCCTATCACAAGTGTATCAATATACAAAAAATGGGATTATACCACTAGTAGAAAATGAGAAATTAATGACTAAAAACATGGCTAAAATCAGGCTATAAACAACTATTTTTGAGTTGGTGACTAATAGTAGCAAATTTCCACTATCTTATAGCTAGTCGTATTTCACTAGTCATTAATAGCTTAACTTAGTAGTCATTGGTTTAGTCATTGATAGTCAATGATTTAGTCATTGTTTTAGTCATTAATAGTTAATGATTTAGTCATTGATTTAGTCACGTATTTATTCATTGATTTAGTCACTGAGTTACTTATTGATATAGTTGCTGATTTAGTCATTGATTGCAACCATTAATGACCAAATATACAACTAAATAAACTACTAGATGTTAACATATTAATGACTAAGATAAATACGACTAAGATACGGAAAATTAGCTACTAATAGTCGTATATATGTGAATTTAGTCGTTTTTGTAGTCACAAATTTATGATAGATATCAATCTACATACTACATAATTATTACTATTACAACTTACCAGTAACTAGTATTTATGATAAACTAATTCCTAAGAGCTATCTACAATTTTCCCTGTAACTAAAGCTAATAAAAATTTAAGCAATCACCAAGTGTCACCCATTTCTGGACTTTCAAAAATCACATCACTCGAATAGTTACATGAAGATCAGACAACTTATCAAATGATAGGATTCAACTTTCCTATATCAAATGACCAAATTTGCTGATGAAATAAATGGTTCGATATCATGTTTGTAATTAGCAATATTTTTTATCCATAAGCACAATACATCCATCATCCTGCCCTTGTATTTCATTTATTTTGCTTTCCTTGTTAGCTATTTGTACATACTGACTTTTACAGTTTTCTTGAACAAACCATATAGGTGCTTTGTGGCTTCCTTGGAAGCTTCATGTAAAGGAAGGTAGTTAACAGTATTTCAGTAGGGAATCCATGCTTTAACCAGTACATTTCCAAGTCTGCACTAATCAAAGTCTATGATTTTGAAAATGAGATGAGCATAATCATAACAGATATAGGCTCCATCTATGGAATGTATTAATGAAAGTATATCTAAGGAACTACTCTAGAAAACAGTTTAATTTAGTTTAGATTCTCACAATATATTCATTTGAAAACATCGCTAAGCGAATTCATATTCAAAGTTGTCAGGAGAATTGACTGTTTGGAGTTCATTCCTGGCACAAATCTCTCAGATTAATGCAATTCCCATATCCATGTCCATACTAGGCTAGTCCATAATGAGGTGAAGATCCATATATATCTTTAGTCTCCAAGTTCATTACAACTTGGCGACTATAAATACAGAGTCTTGGGGAGGATATTTTATCCTTTTCTCATCATTTTGCTGTGTGTTTGGATCACTTTTGTAACAAATAACAGAGATGAAGATGTAGATGGACTTCCTATAAAATATCAAGGTACAGGCCTCAACCAATAGCAAATTACCTAATACTCTATTACTTTGGTAACAATTAGCAAGGAGGAAAATGTAGCTTGACTACCAAAAATATATTAAGTTAGAGGCCTCGATCAATCAAAAGTACCTAATCCTCACTGATGCAACAACAATTCAAAGCTCCAACACCAATAGAGAAAATTCTTCAATAAGTAAGGTAGTAGATTAGATTGTTTAATGGTTAAAATGTTTTAATTTCAAATAGGCTGTAAAAAGTCCAATTGCATAGAGCACATGCACAAAACATATAGACTTGAAATCTAACTATGCAATTTTTTTGACAATGAACACCAGAGGCTATCTTTAGTAGAGAAGCTTGGTTTTTATGTTTATAAGTTAATTCACATTATGGTCAAACTTGCAGGAAACAACACTACATCACATCAATATTAGTTCAAATCCCATGAAATCACATCAATGAGTACAACACAACATAGGAGGCCCCAAAATCATGGACAGACACAACTGAACTTCAATGTTGTAAAAAAAAGGTTTAAAATAAAATAAAAACAAGGATTTCCATTGGATTCAGAAGGGCTATTAACTGAATAAAGTCACTTAATAATAGAAAATAACTTACCAGGGTCCAATTCAATAGTACACCATGACATCCTGGCATTAGCCTTGAGTCCTAATCTACAAAAGAAGCGATGTCAACAATCAAAGACTGATTAAATTTTTTAAATTTAATCAAAAGCAAAGGGTTTTTCAATGGAAGAGGTATATTACCACTATTTTTAACTGTAAGAGAAACTACTGGAACAACAACTTTGTATATGGCAGAGACTGTAATGGGCAGGAAAAACATAGGAGCGTGTAGGGTAAAAGTGGTGTAGAGGAATCCTTGTGTGCCGTTAACACCAAAACTATAAATAAATTGTTGTGAAAAAAACTATCACCTCTAAAAATATAAAACTAATTAAATAGCTGATGGCAGATGGAAAATCACAGGAATGCAGTGCACATAAAAGGCAATACTAGTATAAATCCCTCAATAGTCAATTTTATGATATTTATTGAATGAATGATTGACAATGATATGGTTTAAGAGCCCAAAACGAGTAGAAATATCACCTGCAATGAATAAAGATGGGAGCAGGAGGTTTGTGCTTCCAAAATCACAAAATTTATAAGCTTTGCACCAAATAGAGGGAGGTTGCAACCATATACATTGTTGGTTTTTTAAGAAAATACTGAGTTAAAGTTTATGCAGATCAATTTGGATTTATATTTGGGTATGTAACTAGGTTGTTTATATAGGACTAGCACATCTACATAGTTTGTGGTTAGATCTTGTTAATAGGGATTAAATGGTTGAGAGATAAACAATGGAATGGAATATAGTTTGGGTTCTCTTTATTTCTTGTATTCTTTTAGTTAAACTATTTCAACTCTGAGTTATCCATGCATCGCTACCAGTTTATCTATTCTTGATTACCAGTTATTTTTTATATTCTTTTTTTTTATAATTGTTTATTTCGAATTTTGAACAACTACCATAGAATCAATCTCGACGATACACTTGTCTCATCCTCATCTGTAGATGAAAAATCATAGGTTGTAGTCCACCATATGGTTCTGCAAAGTGTTATTCATAATTTTTTTGATACCTATCATCAAATGGAGACCTTTGTAGACAATTCTCAACATGGTTTCCTGAAAGCATTCTACTGCTTTTATTTAGAGCAACAACATTCACTTCATTGTTGCTTTGAACAACAAAGTTGATTTGAGGGACATATATTGGAAATCTATCTTTAGAAAGTCCAACACAGACAATACCAGATGACACTGAAGCTGCATCTATTCTTTCACTTCTTGTTGTTTCAATGTGCCCACTGCCCAGCTCAGATGAACCCGTGTGTGTGTCAGAGGACGAATTCTTCAATAGAATTTTAAAACCTTCATGATTCCTACATTTCATAGTAGGATCAACTAAACTAGCATTCTTTCCATGGAAATCTTCCCCAGCGGTATTTACACGTGAATTTAATTTTATATCTGTTCCACTCATTGCATTAGGTTTGGCATTAATACGTTTTTTAGATATAAACGTTGATGATTTCCCACCCTTATTGACCAACATCTTGCCATGATCAGAACTCAACCCTGATGCCACAGCTTCCACCACCAAGGAAGGGATATTTAATGTTGGAGGCACTGCAACTAAATGAGATGAACTTTTTTTAGGATTAGAGGAGCCCTGAACAGCTGGGATCCTCATACTAGATGATTTTTCCTGTGCAGCATGGGAGCCCCTGCAACAACCATTAATGTCTCAATATTCGGTAAGATAATTAATATTCCACCACAAACTCGTAAATCATATGGAATCTTATGTTCACTAAACTTAATGTGTAATGTTACTCTGCACCAATCCAAGGGGGTGCTGAAAAAATAAACAAATATTCCATGACAAGAAACAAATTTCATACTAAGATGCACTAGCTGGCAATACAACTGATCTTCCAGTAGCTCCACTGGCAAGGGAAGTCTCAGCATTACCTCCTCTGTTCTAGTTTCACATGGAAATATGACCATGTATATATTATCAGGAAATGAAAATGAATCCATGTATAAAGAATCTAGAAGACAACCATTGAAGTAAAACATAAGCTGTCTAAAGAAAATACACATTAGCTTCTATACTAATGATTATTTAGGACTGAACTAGAAGCTATTAAATAATCTAATATGGAAGCATAGAAAGCTATCTGCATAGATATCAATAACAAATGCTAAAGATAATTGGATGAAAGTACAATATACTAAAATCCTAAAGTCACTTATAGGAGCCAGTGATTTTCTCAATTTACTTGAAGAAGATGATCCAAGCAAGGAAGCCTCTGCCACAGGTGGAGGTAAACAAAGTCCCCAATGTTGCTGTGAACGATTTGTAACATCATAGAACTTATGAGTTTTGCTGCTAGAAAAATAGGACATAGAAAATAAAAAATCATAAAAGCTAAATGTGAAATATTTTTTAAAACAATTTACCCTAATAAAGAAAACTTTCTAAATTAATATAAATATATTAAGAAGAACACTATGTCGAATGTTTCAAAATGAACTAAAAGAGATAATTGGGGAAACACTATAGTAAATATTACATCCCAAAACTAGTGTACAGATATACAAAGTAGCCAAGGCTAATGTCTGAAAATTTGTCCATTCCAATTTCATATTTAATTTCCAATAAGCCATGAACATAGCTAGGAGTCAAAACCTATGTCATGGCATAATCAATATTGTAAACTCTCCCCAAGTTAACTGACATTACAAATTCCTAACTAATCACAAGTTATTCATCATTCCAAACTTTTAACAAGAAAACCAGTGCTGCTTCCACATCAAAAAATATGGAATTATGCTAATAAACATCATTTGACATTTGTAATTTTGTATGAAATTGAAATGATTCACACATTTATTGAACACATTTGTCATTAATGACATTCTATGGTTTTCCATCATGTTTGTTTGGTATTGATAAACAACCTCTCCAAGCAAGATTCCTTGCCATTGAAATTTTTTATAGTTCTGTATCATGTAACCTATATTCATCATCTGGAATGTCATAGAATATGCACCAGAAGGCAACAAAATAAAAAACAAAGGTTAGTATCCTATTTATTTGAACAAGGAACTTTTAGAGGTGGGATACATAGGTTCCATCATGTTTGCTCGTTATCTCTGAACAATCTCTCTGGTCAAGGTTAATTTCCTATTGATACTTTAAAAATGCTTATGTCTTATGTAACCTAATTCCTCATCTGAGATACTTTTTAATATTGACCAAAATAATATATCACAATCATAATCAAAACTTAAGCTATCCTAGTTTATTTCAACAATGACTTAAAAAAAGTTGGGACACAAATAAAAACCAAGGTTACACAAACCGTGGGTGCGATCGGAATTGACTGAAGAATCTGACATGAGTGTAGCACTCATCCCAAATTTAGGAATCGAGGATTTGAAACCCTAACCCCAATTATCCTACATTATACTACGTAAACAACTTTAGATGTGTCAAAATGAGGTGGAAGAATCCGATGAAGAATATGAGAAACTGATTCAGGTGCGGTTAGGCCTAGGGTGGAATCCGATAACTTAGAGAAAAACATATGTCTACTATATGCAAAATTCATAATTATCCAAAATGAAAATTTTTATACATGGGGTTTCGTCATTTCTAACATACAAAAATGCATGGAGAATGTTCTCTAGAGTAATACCAAAAGAAAACAATGACATCATGATTCATAAGCAAAGCTTAAGCTATCATAGTTTATTTGAACAATGAACTATGGGATTTGGGCCACAAAGAAAAACAAATATCTAGGAAATGCAAATTTCAAAATTAAATGAAAAGGTTTATGCATGGGGTATTATCATATCAGACAAATCAAAGCAAATATTCCCAAAGGAGTTCAATTTCAATCCAGTACGCAATAAAGAAACTAATATGAACAGAACTAAAATTGCAGGGGAAAAAGAAAACCACTACAACCTCATAAAAAACAAAGAAAACCTCAAATATTTGTCTAAGATAATAAATCAAACAATATTCTATTAAATGTTGGCACAAGACATTGTAAATACTAACATCCTAAGTATAAAGAGTAGGAATTGTCTTTCAAAGTCCATGCAAACACTTATAGATTAATTTTCGAAAATAAAAATACTAATGTGCCAACATTGGCTTGTGAGGCCAGTGAAAGCAGGTATCTATATAACCCCCATGTGAAAGTAGGTATCTATATAACCCCCACCAAGGTTCATGCACTTCCAAGTGACAAGGTAGTGCTTGTGCTTGTTCTTGTGGATGTGCAGCAGGCCATGCAACAGTAATTGCGACCATGTGGACACTAAAACACATGAATTAAAGTTACAATAAACCAAATAAATCTTAATAAGTCTCCTAATGTCTAATATCCTAACATTTCAAATCACTTTAGGGTAGGCGAATGTTTGGGATAAGGGTAAATTTCACGGAAGTGCCAATCCCCCCTTGTTGTGGCATCTTTAGCTGAATTGAACGGCACTTGAATTATGTATTCAGTGATCCACCCCTTGACAGTGCCTGTACAGGAAGGCTTCTTGTGACGCCATGCCTCTTTAGGCCAGTTGTAGTACTTCTCAAGTTACAAACTAAAATAACTTACAAAATTGGGTTGAGATCAGCATTAATTCTTCACCTCCATCTGAACTATATTAATTTCACATGGATATAGATTTAGATATCTTCTTGACCATTGACACAAACAATGAGGTTACGATGAAAATCATAATACATATAAAATTGCAATCTTTGTCAATGTACAAGGGCAGAACTCAAAACCAACTACTTGTAGATATGGGTTTCTTATCAAAATGCTAGAACAGGGCATTTGGCATGGCACCAATGTCATTGGTAGAAATTCAATCTGTGGAACTCAATTTGGAGTTGTAGCAATGCATTAGCATAGCAGGTGCAGGATTTAACTCAAGAGAAACTACCTATGGACATGGGTCCTTTCGGCACTTTACCAGGGTCATTGGTAGAAATTCAACCATAGAAACTCCATTTGGAGAAGTAGTGATGCAAAGGGTCACTGGTAGAATATCGACCTATAGAACTCCAGTTGGAGTTATAACAATGCATAGGCATAGTGATAGTGGGGTTGTTAGAATTTTAACAAGGCATTCAACAAGGTACCCACATCATTGGTAGAAATTCAATCCAGGAAGGTGTATGTGGTGTTGTCATGATGCAAAGGCACTGTGGTGGATGGAAATCAAGAGAAACTACCTGTAGATCTGAATATGGGTTAATTACCAAAATTCCAGACCAGGGCATTCACCAAGGTACCCACTACAATTGGGAGAAATTCCACCCAAGTAGTTGTATGTAAAGTTGTCACAATGCAGACACCATAAGTATTGGAAATCAAGCCCAACTACTTGTGGATATGAATATGGGTTCTTAACCAAATTGCTAGACCAAGGCACAAAGCAAGGTAACCACGCCAGTTTTTGAAATTCTAAACATGGAAATCTGTGTAGAATCGTAACAATGCACAGAACAATCTGTATATCTGTAGACTAGTTTTGATGAAGAGAACAATCTTTAGAACTATAATCATCCACTGAAAATTGGACTTTTTCCATAAAGGGAGGCACCTCCGCTTCTGAAGAAATAGCTTTAGAGCAACCTTCACCATATGGTTTTGCAAAGGGTTCTTCATAATTGTTTTGATACCTATCATCAAATGGAAACCTTTGTAGACAATTCTCAACATGGTTTCTTGAAAGCATTCTACTGCTCACAATCTCTTTCTGATCACCATGAGAAAACAATTCTAGGTCTTTATTTAGAGCACATACTTCAAGTACATTTTGGTACTTGTTTCTATTCATCTTAGTCACAAATAATATGTTCTCTTCAATTTTCCTGCTTTGAATCCATGGAGACTATAGAACATAAGAAATGGTACCACTGACCTTCACAATCCCTGATAGCTTTGGTATTTCTCCTAGAAGACTGGACAACAAGCTCAACTTAAATCAGGACAAGCAAAACATAGTATAAGATGCAAAACACATCTCGGCTCAAATCAGGACAAGCTTGCACAATATAAGATTCTAGACAGGGAGATGGAAGAGCCTAAGGAGGAGTGGAACAATAGACTTTCTAGTTATGTGATTCTTAGGAGGTAGAAATAAAACAACAATTCCTTCACAATGTATCTCTGACAGCAACACATAACAAAGGAATTATTGTTGGAAGAAAGAGGATGGTTCACAATGTTTCAGAGCAGCCAGTAGGAAAATGTCACAAGAAGGGCATCACAAATTATGCACCTCAAAGGAAAACTATTATGAGCAAACCTACAGGTCCAAGTTGATTACATCATGGAGCACATCATTCATCGAAGTAGTTTGTTAAATCTTGCTCAAACACCATTATATGAGTATCCACTTTTGTAATATTAGTCATCATTTATTTTTTGAGTTGGCGTCTTTGTCCTTCGTAATTATATATTCATTAAAACAAACTACAAAATAAGAAAACAAACAGGAAACTTTTTTTGCATCATGTGTTCAAAAATATAATTAATTTCACCAAAACTCCAAAACACATCAAGGGGAAAAACTACCTTTGATAGCATAACCACAAGGAAAGTATTCTCAGTAACTTTGTTTTCTTCTATAGTGGTTTCATCCTTTAGCACCTTCCCCTGATATATCAGCAACTGCTATTCATTTGGGTAAGTTTGTGCTCCTTGAACCTGCTCAATCTGTTTCTTAACATTTAAAACCTGAAACACAAGAAAACAAATTAATATACACTGCTTGTTATGGAACACAATTTATTATTATGTTAACCTTGAAGAATGCAAGTGAAAGGGAAGAGAATTTAATGATGCATAGGCATTGTGCAGAGAAAACAAATTCTTCAACAGATATTCGACAGAACATGGAAAACATAGTTTAGGATACTAGAAATTGTGCACATAAAACTTTGTTAAAAAAGAAGCTAATATTGTTGTTAATTGATAATCTATTCAGCATGAATTCAAGGTTGAGGCAAAGGGTAGTCATGCTTATATGATGATGTTAATTTATGAAATACTCTTTGATATTGACGAGTATTTTATGGAAAGCACAGACATCCATATATATGTTAATCCAATTTTGCATGACTTGTGCATGCATTAGAAGTTAACATATTATCGGGTCTATGTCTTGTTAGCTTCTGCTAATGTGAAAATATAGGTGTTTACTTATAGCATTATTGTGTGAACCAAAGGTTATTTTTTAAGCAGGTTTTGCATCAAGTTACCCAGGTTTTGTAGACTGTGGTTTGACAAGGAGTTTCTGGCTCTCAGAATCATACAGAGGCAGGTGATTGAATTTTTATTGTTTGATGTAGACAAAGGAGCTATTAACAGAGATATATGTGCTTGAAGAGGAAGTCACTAATCGTGAGCAGTACATTCTTTCTCTCTATCGAAATAATTTTTTATCAATGCATAGTTGGATCATTGTCAGCACAAAATTCAAGTAAGACATCACCAGCACATGCAAATTATGAAGAGAAAAATCTGCCAAGTATGATTTCAAGGACTTTGTGCACACCAAGCGAGTTTCCCCCTCCACACCATTATGTTTCTTCTTCCAAAAAAGGTTCTCAGAATGCAAATATGTAGCTGCAGTCAAAGACAATGCATGCCTCATTATTGAGTACACCATTAACCATGGATGAAAGAATTCAAAGTCCACATTCTCAATCTGCTTCTAGGGGGCAGGTATAAGCAAGACACTTGGGGATAAGCTTCTTAAATAGTTTCCTTTCCTATTACACACCTTTCTTTTTAATTAGCTTGATTATCCGGGTATTAAAGTGTACAAACAAAACCCAACAATCATCTATTTGTTACATGTAATATAGAGACTCAAGAGTCATCTAATTAAGTCTTGTGAATATTGAATCCTTATCTTTGTTGATATGATCTTAAATTGTATAGGATTTCTTATTAACAAGGAAGGGGCTTGAGGGTCAGTGTTGCAACATAAGTTTCAAAATTTTAGAGTTCAAGGATACTTAAAGTGAAGTGCTCCTTTTCCTGTAAATAGAAATCTCTCACAAACATTAATAGAAGTTAGAACCCCAATTGTTTCTTCATAGAAGTGTTTGGGAGCACTTTTCGAGCTTACTCAATATTCCCACTAATTTCAGATCTGAAAATTATAAAAAATCACCGACTGTCACCATCTCTAGGTTAAAAAATCTTGTGAAAACTCAATTTACCACGAAACACTTTCTAGGTTATTTTGGGGTTTTCTACTTGAATTCCAATAATGAAGTGGAAATGAAAACCAAATCTGGAATCCTAAAACCTTAGGCGGTCCCATCCGGTATTGCTCTTTAGCTCTCCACAAAGAGAGAGAGACAATAATTTCTCCGGTCATTCACCGACAATGGCTTCCCAATTTTCCATAGGGTGGATAGTTCTTGAAGAATTAAATTGTTGAAGCCAAATGCTGATGGTTTCACTTTCATTCAAAACGATAATCCAAGAATATAAATATTTGTCCAAGATGTTTCTTCTTATATTTTAAACTTCCAACAAGTTATAATTGTTAGGTGTTTACCTTGTTTAAATCAGATAGCATTTTCCACAGCACTAGGACACAGAGAGTCAGTAGCTACAACAGCAGTAGACATAAGTGTATTTAATGCAAATCTATATAGCATCAGTTTGCCTAGATTCTTGTGCACATCAGAGTGTGATGGAGGCACAGTTGTGTCAGAGAAGAGGGCACATGCATGCTTTAAACATGCATATGCCAATCTTAGTTTATTTTGAAATTTGCTACATTCACTTAAACTTAGTTCATTGTTGTTCCATATTTATCAAATTCCAGTTTCTAGTTCAGTTCTGGTTCAGTTCAGTACAACTTCAGTTTAGTTCTTTCTTAAAATGAGTTCCATTTCTTACTTAAAAGTTAAAAGTCTAAGTGCTTTGCATGAGAACAGGGCTAGCTATGGTGTAGCTCTCTAGGAGTATAGTTATTTCCATGAGATTGTACTAACCTACGTATTCTCACATGCAAGCTAGGCACATCTATCGAGGCTAGACTTAGGGTGGTAGGGTTAGGGTTTCTTAACAAATTTAGAGCAAACTGATTTAGGTTTTGTGATTGTAAACCATAGCTCTATTTCCTATTTTATAAACAAGATACAGGGCACACCATTGAGATGGTTAGCAAGTTTATATTTTTGAGCCATAGCATTAGAGTTGTCTGTTTTCTAGATACAATAAGACAATGATGCAGGCTTGAGAGCTATGTTTAATATGTATTTTCTGTGAGTGTTTCCACCAGCATCTGTATGTAGGTTCTAGTATTAAATTAGAACTACTGAAACTTGAATCACAATTTTTATTGAGTCTTTAACAACATTGACCATGAAATCATTGTTTTAAGTTTTATTGTTTCAGATAAACTTCATGTGTGCTTTCTTAAATTTATATTCTTTTTACACATTTAAAACTTCATATGTGATGGACCCCGACATGACTCCACACCCTGATTTCCAAAATTGGAAACCTTCTCCTCATCCCCTCCCATAAGCATGAGCCCTTCCAACTTAGTTTACTGCCAAACTGAAATCAATTAATCATATGTTAGCATATGTTCGACCATTAACTACTCCAGTGTGGATCCTCTCCAAATGTTTAGGCAGTTTTTCAAAAACAAGTTGTGCAGCCCATCTGGTAGGCAATAGAAACCCTGTATCTTTCATATTATGTAATTAGATACTATGTAATTTTTCTTGCATTAGAAAATAGTTGCCTATAAGGAAACAAAACAATATTTGGTGCAAATTTTTCGACAAGAAATCCATATGCGGTGGCCAACCACAACATCAAATGACAAAATAACCCCATCCCACTACTTCTTATTCATTTGGGCACATAGACATATAGTTGGAGTTGAAGCAATAGAAAGCAATACAAAATGTTATCTGTATTGCACAAATTCCAAATTCAAATATCCAGGTTTAGAATTTCAGATTTTTTAACTTTTCTACTCCAACATTAACATTGTGTCAAATCAAACAGTCACATTGGAATTCATTAATTAATTTTTGTCTAAATCTATACTTTTACATAGGTGAGTATGTTTAAAAATTTCCATATACCATTCCATACACAAGCATATTTAAAAAAATCATTTCACTAAGTTCAAACATATATGAAAAAACATATACTATCCCACTTGAACCCAACTAATGTTCAAGATCCCCATGTTACATAATACAGGCTAAGATTGGCATATCAAGTACTTTGGACATAACAGGTTCTCCTTTCTTGGGCACTTTTGCAACAAAAGAATCATCAGATGCTGATACTACTTATCATATCATTGCCTTTCCATATTACTTTTTTTCTTGTACCTTAAGACACAACCAACATCAGAAAAGAAGCCCTAATAACATGTTCACAACAATACATAAGTATTTAGGTATGTTAGTCCTTTTGTCAGAAACAAGTAATTTTGGGTACAATCTCAAAATGATCTCATCCATAATTTCAATGTATATGATGTGGTGCCTCTGTGTGTGAAGAAAAAACTATGATTTCCTATTAAGGTGTAATCTATGATGAAGTACCTTGACAAGAGCTGTAAAATTGGTACTTTTCTAGCTATATGTAAAGTAAAATGGATTATTGCTCGAGTAACATGCATGTGGTATACATCATACGGTGACAGGTTTGTATACCATTATTTTATCTAAGTCATATAACATCAGTTTGAGGCTTTTGAATATGGCCTCTAGCATGGTCCCTCCATCATGTGTGTAACTAATGCTATACCTTCTCATAAATCATGTGGCATACCTTCTCCAATGGTATGCATCATGCATGTGTATACCTGATGCTATATGGTGGCAGGATTTGTGTACAAATTTTTTCTCTATAGCATATAACGTAAGGTTTATGTTCTTGAATATGGTATCTATCATGGTCATTCCATGTGTATACCTGATGCTATATGTTGCTAGGAGTTGTAGAAGACAAAGTTTATTTACTGTATAAAACCTACAATGGGTACTTCATATTGACTTTCAAAGCATATACTCAGCTTGCTTTTAAAAAGCATTGTACTCACTGTCATAGTTGAAATGTTAAAGACAACTAGCAAAAGATTCATCATAACCCCAAATCTATTAAGCATCATGAGGGATCAAAAACTCAAAACATAGACCTCCATGTTTTTGGATCTCTTACAAACTTCTCAGATCCAAGGCTAAGATATATCTATGCTAGTTTAATTATAGATAAGATTTAATTATGTCGATGCTCTCTTAAATTTGGCTTTTTGGAATTTATTGTAAATTGTAATCTAAACAAATAAGAAGTTGATTCTTATTTGAATTTTTATTTCCTTAGTGTTACAAGCACACACATTTGCATGCATGTTGAATATCTCCCCCCAACTAGGATATAGAGCATCTCACTTTTCCGGGTGAAGCAATAGAGTGATATCTTAATATGTTGCGCAAAAGTTATATTGCGCCATACACATATTTATGCACATCCTTTTATTACGATCCATGTTGACTTTGTAAAATAATTGTTTACACAAATGCCAATGTTAATTTCGAGACTAGCAATACTCTCACTATCATCTAAGAATATATTTAATGGTTCATTTCGTGCCAAAAAATATTATGGAACTACCTAGCCATGTTAATCAAATTAATTCATCGAGCGAATTTCACATGGCCCTACTTTGTTTATCATTACGAGCAACAACAAAGTAGCTCAGGGCACAAATGCTAAAAATCAATCCCATGAGTAGTTGAGAGAAAGAGAATTCTACAGTAATTAGCATTCATACTTTCAAGAGTAGTTACCAGTGCATCTACAACTTTCTTTTAATACAAAATCTATACATTTCAATTAAGAGAAATATAACATACATCCCACAAGAGTGAAAATTTAAGTCATGCTCCCCACTTCAAAGTTGCTGATTCTAAAAAATTATCCTACTAGTAATGATACATAGCTTGAAAATTCCTGAGATCAATCCCTTTTACATATCAAATGCATGGTAATCACAAATTGGGTAAGGACGGACACTAATCTAATTCCAATCTCTATCTGTATTTTAAGATCACAAGAACAGACATGGCAAGGTCAATAAGAATGAAAGGTAATATATTCCCTTACCTATTTTTTGCATTCTTGAGTTTAATAATCTTGACTCCACAGCTGAGCAGAAATCATCTATTTCAGCTTCTCACCATTGGCGAATTTTGTTCTCTTTGCATCATTTTGGTTGTTTTTTTGAGATTCATCACATCTTTTCTTTATAGGAATTAATTCCCCAAGTACTGGTCGGTTCACTCCCTACGGCCTCGATCCTTTCCTAATTCATCCCCGCTCCTTCTAACAACCATATCGCCTCTTTAGGTCAATAATAAGTTGCGGTTGACCACTTTATCTAACGCTCCTTTAACTTCTGTCATAGGGTTCGATGAATTCCAGCCTTGGAGTTCGAGATTCGTTGAACCTTAAGCCGAATCAAATTTTATATTTGCAAGATGAATCGAATTCGAAGGTGAACTTAAACACGAATTTGAGTGCAATTTTCAGACGAATTTTTAGGGTTTTCTGACATGAGGTTCCGGTAACCCTAAAGCGTAGTTTTACTTTTTTATAATTGTGTTGAGCGAAAAATTCCCGCATTAATCCATCGCGTAGCCACCAGCGTAAACCTTATACCTTATAGTTATACAACCTTGACTCCTTGTTGCTCGAAGTTTGGAACACGGGATACACTCTCAGCGTCTCAACCCCTTGTCTCTCAGGCTACGGTCTACCCTTGAGGCTCGTAGCTGTGCCTGTCTCGAACCCCTGTCAGGCTGTTGCTTGGCCTTTGGAAATTGGCATTTGCTAATGCCGGACTACAGCGCTACCTCAATCAGTAACTCTCGCCGCCCCATTCCCGCCAAGCACATTTAGCAATGCCGCCTCAATTTTCAATTCTCCTTGGTACATTTGCCGCCATAAAGAAAAAATAAGAGCTTTAAAATAGCATACTTGATTGCCTTTTTCCATTTATCCTCTGTAACATCACCGCCTTGGGGTACTTTTCATAGCCAAAATAGTTCAATTCTTACAAACAACAGAAGATCTATAACAAACAATAGACCCACGGACTCCAACCTTTAACGAGATATCATATAAATATCCCCTTACATTTACATATTTAGTTGTAGGATCTGTATATTGGTCGGGCGGGAGCAAAGACCAGAGGGAGAGGCATAGTTAAATAAGAATAAAATGAACTTGTATCGCCCAGAGGGTGTTACTCTGACCTTCTAAAGATTACATTTTATGAGACAATATTATGGAATGAGGATGTTTGCAATAACTGGTATAAAAGGACCGTCGAGCTACTATATGTTCAAATTCTAATTTCTGATCATGTTTTAAACGTAGTTTTTACAAAATTGTGATCATGTTTAAAGTTTAAACATAGTCTTGAGTGAATTCTTACCTTGTTCTAAATTTTTATTAGCTGATTATATCCACAAAATTATGAATCATGATCCTTTTTTAACTTCTAATAGTAGTTTAAACTTTGAATTATATTAGCAGTAGTTTAAGTTGTGAATTCTAGTAGCTGTTATGTTATATTTCATTTTAAATTTATTTTATATATATTTGGAATTTGTATATGGCTAAACCTAATGTAAATTTCATTTTGAACATCACGAGAAAAACCTAACTTGAACCCAAATCTCATGGTTTCCAAACTCAAATTTGAACTGAAACCTGAACCATGTGACATAGCCTTTAATTGGATGTTCCTACGCTTTCTTCGCCCCCTTATGACCGCCATAATCCAATAATGCTTCATGTTTACAAGGAGATTTGAGCCATTTCATCTCCACCACATTCACAATAATGAAAAAAACCATGACTAAAAGAAAAACACAATAGGTAATCAAGAAAAACATATAAGGAAACAAATCTCAACGAAAAAAACCATGAATAAAAGAAAAACATAGAAGGAAACAAATCTGAAGGTCTAAACATAAGGTCTAAACATTGCTGCCATACTGGAGGGGAACCTCAATACCAATATTCGACAGCTTCAATTTCTATCCAACGACACCAATCTCATCACCATGTTTAGAATTGTGTGAATTCCAACTACATTTACTCTTCTTAGATGTGTCTTCAAGCATCTTCTGAGATCCATATAGATTACTCCTAAATCCAATCCTCTTAGCATAAGTCTTCAACATTGTAGGGTACGGTTGTGATTCTTATAATGGGGAAAGGGTTCCATTCTGGGTGGCCACGACATCGAATTGATCTTGTTCTTCCCTGTAAATTTTCTTATCCATTCTCAGCTCCTCTTACCTGCACTGACGCCATTTCCCTCAATAAGCCAGAAACTAAATGAAGCTTTCACTTCAATGCATAAAAACCATCGACAATGATCTCCCATAGGGAATCTACCATTATCTCGGGTATATCCTTATGGCCTGGAGAATCCTTCGTGTTCTATAGTTTATGTTGAAATTCAACTGTAATACATGAAGCAAAATGGCCATGTAAACCCACCATTGGTATAGACATATTGGTGTTGAGCGGTAAAACTATTTTAAGTCATATTATGATTTTAAGTATTTTTAATAATATAAATAATATATAGAAATATTAAACAATGTTAATTTCAACTTGTGATTACGTTCATTTTTTAAGGTATTTGGTTTTATAGGAAAAAAATGACCAGCCAACAAAGAAAAACTTCAAAGTTTCAAGGATATGCCTTCAATAATTTACATAAACCTGATAAATGTGCTCCATGCCAATATATCTTCTTGAATATACTCCAAGTCAACACCTTGTTATATAGTTCCATCCACTGCAACAATTTGGTTTTTAGAGGAGTAGTGGTTTTCCACAAAGGAATACACCACTTACTCTACTTCTTAGTCCTCATTCAAGAACATTTCCTTGTATTTAAGGCTTGTAATATAATCTCTAGTATGTTTCCATGACTAGACCAAGCTATATTCCTACTCCTTTAAGTAAATTAAACTCAATTTCAACTTGTCAATAAAAGTGTTTCCTTTTTTAGCTTCAAGTCCATCTAAACCCAACAAACCATCTTCAAAATATCACCCATCTTTCCACAAATGAGCTCTATTTGAGGCTATTAAATTATAAAAATACACATTATATTCATGTTATTATTCCATGTTATATATATATATATATAAGCTAATATCAAGCTAACTAAAATTATGTGTCATATCTAATAAAAATAACTCCACTAGTTCAACAAAAATTGGGTCACACTTCTTTTAAACACAAAATGTTTGACATATATTATCTATAAAGCATATTAACTACATCACATAATAACACAAAATCAATTTGAAAGTGTGCAAAAGAAATTAATAATAATAAAGGTCTCTATATACAATGCTTGTTCATTTTCCTTGTTCCCTCTAGACATAGTATCAAAAATGAAAAAAATTACAAATGTGGAGAAAAAGGGCGTTCGACCATAAATAAATATCATAAAAGGAATCATATCCAACCCCTTAATCCAAAATACCCTAACCCCATAACCCTTAAACCGCCTAACCCTGAATCCCTTAAACCCTAACCCCTTATACCCCCAAGTCTCTAATCCACCTAAATGTAACCCCCTAACCCTAGCTAACCCCCCTAACCGCAAAATCTCATAATGTGACCATAGTGACAATTTATGTATTTTATGCACATATATACTAAGCAACTAGCATAAACAATTAATGACTAACATCTCACGTAACTAACATAAAGAATGAAGTCTTATTCCAATATGTGTATTCAATGCACCTACCAAACTTGCATGGGCAATTCATGATGCACTATAACACATCATTTAATGAAAAAGATGAAACTTGTAGTCAACATAAAAAGGAAAATCAATTGGAAAATAACAAGGACAATTTCATTCTAACAAGACCACCAATTTTTCTTCAGGAAGCATAAAGGGATTTTCCTCTCATAGAATTCCCCCCTCTATTATAATGCATGGATTTCATTTTATAGACATTATGCGTCTATTAGTCTCAATAGAAGAAGAACATTTACATTTGCATTAAAAATTTATTTAGTTTGTCAAACTCAACATTGCATGTCTTCCAAGCACTTATGAATCTTGACATGATTATCTTTTGAGTTTAGAACAAGAACTCCATGTTATTGATGGATCTTTGACATCACTCAACAATTATGAAGGGTTTCTTTTTTCTCCTCCTTTAGCCAAACATATAGAGAATCAATGGCTTTGGTTTTATAAACTAGGATTAATATAAAATTTAACTAATTTGTGTTTTATATAAATATAATAATTTGTGTTTTATATAAATATAATATTTGTTTTATTATTATATAATATTTGTTTTAGTGGTAATTTTTCTTATAGTAGTATATATAATAAACTTGGATCGAGGACGTTGGTCGAGAAGATTTGTGCACATCGTGAATTAGGTTGGTGGTGATGTCAGATGCAAAATTGACCTCACCAATAATGCATAAATGAGGTTTAAGTTGATAGTGATAAGGAGAGGTCATCACTACGTTATGCGTGTCATATTCTATGAGGTCAGGCCTGTAAGAGATCGAGGAATCAAAATATTTACCTAAACCCCGAGATGGGTCGGGCCTCTACCTTTATTGCATATGGATATGAGACTGGTTCTGGGACAACACCCCAAATTCATTATAATTGAGTCTTTGATTGGTTAAAATATTGTTCTTGGTGCTTCCACCGATTCAATTATTATTGGATCAACTACTACGACGTTTAAAGGAACTGAGCCTGGTGAAGCTACGTTGACTGGTGCAACTAGTTCAACGGTCGTAGATCATGATAGTTATATTGAAGTTAGAAAAGCATGTCAGTATGGTAATTAAGACTCTTACATTGAAGGATCAACAACTAGCTATGATGCTTCTAGGTATTGATATGGTACTGGTTCTAGTACCTAATTCGTAATTGTAAGAACCTAATTTTCCTTTGGCATGCGCTTAATGGTTTGCTTCAATGGTGCAGTAGGGATAAATATGGTCAAGAGAGAATTTGTGCAATTGTTGTGTTGGATCTTTGAAGATCAAGGTGCATGGCACCAATATTACTAATAGAAGGTAAACAATTTATAAAATTTACTAAAATTGTAACACATCATTGTCACAATTGCAATTTTTCATGACACAATTAAATATGACTAACATAAATTACTAATTCATATTCTTCTAGTTAGTCATTTTTTATGGTGTGACTAAATTAGTCATTTATGTTAGTCATTTTTAACTCTGTCACTTATTATCTAGTCATATTTGTTAACTGGTGACTAAATTAGTCATTAATTTTAGTCATTTATAGTTGGGTCAATAAAAATTGCTCATATTTAGTAGTAAATCACTTGAAAAACCTATGGTGACTAGAATTTTTAGTCATGAAGTAGCTCATTCCTCATTTTGTACTAGTGTACTCTATATATTCCTAAGTTTAGGCCTTCTCCTCATCCTCCTAGGCTGCAACTACCTCTACATCTTCTCTATAATGAAGTACAACCCTAGCAACCATTCTAAAAAGGAGTAGCCAGTTCGACGAAACCCAAACAACATACTCCTGCATGATCATTAGGATCTGATCCATCTGTAGTGTAGGGACATCTTCGGTAATCCTAGCTATATTCCCCTTAATTACATGCAGTAAACTGTCATCCCCAATGTGTATGGGCCGCAAAAATGTCCTCGGATGCCGATCGGGGCGAATTGGTCCAATATCTGCGTATAAAACATAATGAAGGGTCAAAATCATATACATATGAATATATATTTTTATGAACAAAACTCATACAAATCAAATAATATAAAAAGATAAAATAATACCTATCTCTCCCCATTCCTCCCCTAGAGGGAGGATGAGTTTAGGGTCTCCTCGGAAATTGATTCCTGCATATGGAAATTGCTTGAGAGAAGGAACTTGTCTATCCCAGCATGTATAGAAGTTGTCATCGTAGCCGCTTTCGATCCTTCCTCCACCAAATTGATGGAGAAATATGACCCCCATCTCGTGAGTCTAGGATTATGGGGTGAGAGTGGTGGTAAAGGTATTGCAGGTCTGAGGGAAGGAACCCTCTCGAAGAAGAATGCTACCAACATGCTAGAATAGCCAAAGTTCTTTCTTTGTCCCCTCTTGCAATTAGAAATCTATTTTTTCATTATTGGGATCATCTCCGAACACCATTCAAATAGCTCACCCCGTATACATTCCATTGCAACTTGCACATGGGTCCGTGTGGCCAAGTGTAAAGTAGAAGAACCAGAAACCCTAACTATTTTTCTTACCATCACGTTCAATGGGAAGCTATTTATCTGCAAGATTGAGATCCATGTCCTCGACTTCTTTGTCCTAGGTAGGAAGTTAGTATCAATATAATCTTGTACACTAAGAGGATCACCACCCCTACCAGTGCCATCAAGGTTTATAGGTGTTCCCATGTGATAAATTCCTGTGATGAAATAGATATCATTTATTGTAAGCTCTAAAACCTCTCCTTGGAGGTTCAAAATTCTGAGCTCATGGTCCTAGTAGTCCACTAGAGTTTCCAATAGACGAACTTGTGCTCTCATATTGGACGTGCAATAAAACTTGAGCAAGCCACTTCTTTGTAACGCTTTCAGAGTAGGGGCATCTCGTATTGCTTCTCATTCCATGTCCTCATTTTCCCTTTCTCTCCATTCCAAAATTCATCTTTTCCTTCCCAATGCACATATTAAGTTATTAGAATTCATTACATTCCTTTGCATTTGTGCGTTTTAAAAAATTAGAGGTCATGCCGAATTCGCAACTATGCTTTTAGCACAATGTGAAGCATACGCGGGTGTCAAGCGAAATATATGTCGTAATAATTACATTGCAGTGCAGTTGCCCAACTATTTACTTATCAATCCGGGGTACGTAAACTGACGAAGCACGTGCACTGTTTGTGCAGGACTGAAGTAGATTTAATCTAACTTAATCTAATTTGCTGAGATCAAATTAATCTAGGAAAGCATTGAAACACTAACTAGGAAAGCATTGAAACACTAACTAGGAAAGCATTGAAATTGCGTAAGAGAAATACAACATGTGAAGAGTTTAACAACAATGACATATGTGAGCTCACATCCACAAATCAATAATCAAAGGACAAACATGGAAGCATGATAATGAAGGATTGAATCACATTAAGAATCTCAAATCAAAGACCAATCTAACAAGTACAAAATCCAATCCAATCCACTTCCATTACAACCCTCCTACAAGCTTAATCTAACTTAATTACAACTTAATCTTTTATAATTATCCTCCTCCCCAAATGAAGAGAGAGCACTCTCTTTTATACATGAAGGAAATAACCATCTCATAATGAGAGATCCACTATCCACTCAACCACTCAACTACTTTCCTATTATTACAAGATATGATCCCTTCAAATCCTCCACATATCTTTCACAAATTCTCCACATATCTCTCAACCAAATCTCCATGATCTTCTCCTTAGAATATTCTTTGCATAACTATCTCCTTGAAATGATGGAGGAGATATACGTGAATTCTTTTCTTTGGACTAATCCTTCACATATTCCTAAA